>KZ807116.1:129936-146624 GCA_000696205.2 Oncopeltus fasciatus
ATTGCTCTCTCCGGCTTCCTCGTTTACTATCAATTACGTCCAAGATTAAGAGCACATGGGAAATCTGCTTGGATTACGCAGCATCTGCGTGAAGGACTTTTCAAAATAGTGGAATCAAATTACTCATTTAATATTATCTATGTGGAACCTAAAGGAAACATAGGAATAGTTTACTCACTCTACGTTGCTTCAGCACGACGAGTCACCAAAATGAATACACACGTTCACTTTTATATGTATAATTATATATATATATTGCGTGTGTTCGTTCGTTGATACTGAATGGTCTTCTAGCTTGTCCTTGTGAAATTAGTGGAGAGATGAAGAAATTTGTCAAAGGTTGCGTCTTGTTACATGCACACATATAATTTCATATACAAACTAATATAATTGAGTATATTTAATTTAGAAATTTATCTAATATGTTAAAAGAGAAATACTCTGTATGGATATAAGATTGATAACAAAAGAGTCAGCACTGTTTATTCATTTTTTAGGTTCGTGTATTATAACAATAAAATTCATATATATATACATACATATATACTCATATGTATAAGTATAAGTAACATTTGAAACTATGTTATAATAATTATAAAATGCTTCTACCTTTTGATTTTAAATTTCTGGAGTTTATATAACCTAAATTAAACAACATTTGTCAATGGATACACCATTTTGTTTTCACTTGAGTACTATATACTACTTTTATTTTTCTATTATATAGAACTGAAAACAAAGTAATTAGCAACAAATGTCCCTAAGAAAACTCCTGAAAATTGTTCATAATTTTTTTTTTCTAGGCCATGATAAGCAAGACTTTGCTCCAGAGGACTCAAAACTTCCCTAAAACATGCCCGCTTTTTTTTTTTTTTTTTTTTTTTTTTTTTTTTTTTTTTTTTTTTTTTTTTTTTNTTTACCATTTTGTATATATCATTTATCAAAAAACAATTATAACTTCCCTAATACCCATCTTATTTTAGCTTTTCTTTTCGTATTTTGTTTGACTTGTTATACTCGTAACAATGATTGCTCATGAAAAATAAGTAATGCAACAAATTGTCTTCAATTTAATGACCTTATGGTCATTATTATTATTATGGTCAGTTATTTATGATTAATTTTTTCATTAAAATCATTAATGTTTTAAAAAGTATTCCTATTAAACTTTTTTTTTTCATGAGCTTTTAAGAAAGAATGAAATTACTTATTACTTAAATTATTCTCCCCCCCCCCCATTTATACCTAATACTGTCTTTCAGCAATAATTGTATATAAAATTTATCATTTTATATTATATAAAACTTATCATCATAAAAGAAGCATAAGTTTTAATAAGAACAGAATAATTTTTGTTGGCTTGAAAATAATGAAATAAAAGTGATTAAATTAGGAAAAATCTATAAGAGTCTGAGAAAATTTAATTTTCAAGTAGCACAAGAAGGCAGGAAGGTTACTTAAAGATTATAGCTAATTTAAGAAACTGGGGGAAATTCATAAGATCACTAAAAATGAAAAAAAGCTTTGGAAAAAGAACATTGAATATTTTAATTATATTCCTAGTTAATATCAAATATTGAGCACTGAATTATAACCTAATCTGTAAAGAAAACTTCCCCAAAGTACTGTGAAGTTCATAGGCTATTAAAAATTAAATAAATAAAGGAGACATATGCCAGGGACTGTATATTTTTACTGTTTCCATTATTTTTTCCAAAACTACTTGTGCAAAACAGGTAAAGCAGATTTATGTTTTGTAATATTATTTATTATCTAAGTATTATATTATTCTATAGAATCATATTATTGCTATCATTATATAATAATTATAACATTATGATGCAAAACAAAAATCTTACCAGCTTATACATCTTTCAAATTTTCTATATCACTATATTTGGTGTTAAACTCATAAATAAAATACAAAATAATAACTCTCCAATGACATTAAAAGCACCAAAATAAATTCCTAAGCATAATACCAATTTACAAGTTATATAATTAATTCAAAATTGTACTTGGGGAAGTCATCAAGATATAGTTCTCAAAGGCCACATAAATAGAATCATTTAACATAAAATAATCACAGAGGAAATTGGGCTATGCTTTTCTGAGCCAATGGGTGAGAAAGGGGGTTCAGCAAGATGTGGCAGCGAGAGCAGCCCCCCAAGCTGCATCTCCCTTCTTTTCAAAGACCACAGGTAGCTGATAGCACTCCTTCACTTCCTGCTGTAGTACTACATTTCTTGTCAATGCTGAACCAACTCCAAGGATTCTTGATATATTGTTGTCAAGCAACATTTCCCGTGGCATAATACTGAAAAAAAAGTCAATATAGAAATCAATTTAAGTACCATAGAGCTAAAAAAAGCTGAAATAGTTTATTTTCTAAGTAACCACCTGGAAAGGCAATAGTCCTTTAAAAAAATTAATGAGCACAATTTTTTGAAACTCACAAGTTATTTTAAATAATAATTCACTTTTGTTCCTTCTTTTTTTTTAAGAAAATAAAATTTTAGTTCAAAGACCAGAAAATGTATTTGAAATTGAAGGACAATATATATTTTACTTTCTATGCCTCTAAACCCTTTAGACCAACTGATTATGGGAGACTAACTTTATAATAGTAAATGAATGCAATAAATAATATATAAATAGTTCAATAACTACAGTATTTACTTGTACTTAACTATATAAGAAGAAAAGATTGGCAAAAAATTACAGGTAAATATCAATTCTCATTATTCAAGTACTTTTTTTAGTAAAGAAGGGTTTAGAAAAATCCAGAGTTAAAAAAAATACACATTTATCACATTTTATTTTTTGGATCAACCTTGTGAACTAATAATCTCTATATTAGTGAAGAGGGTTTCGGCGTCTAAGGAGCAAAGAATTTATTCTTTATAATTAAGGATTCCAGCTGAGTTTTAAGGTCAAATGAGTTTTTTATGTNTTATTAAATTAAATAAGTGAACAATTTTAATTTCATTATTTTTTAAATAAGTGCAAAAATAGAAGGTCTCTTGATCAATGTGAAAGTGGATACAAATTCTACGACATTTTTTCATAATTTAATAAGGAACTTATCCCCTATTTGTAGAATTTATACAATTTTTATCTCATAACTGTAACTATTTATTCTCATGGTCATGGCAAAGAATTTTTAAGACAGAGATGACACCAAACACTAATCAAATGATAATAATTTCAAAAGAAGACATTCCAACTTTAAAAAAAAAAAAAATAACTAAATAAAATTTCTATATCAGTCTATTCATCAGAACATATGTTTGTTAGTGTATATGAGTATATCAGTATCTGCATACAATTTGGCAGAAAAAATTGAAAACAAAAATATAAATAACTTCTGGTGCAATAAAGGTTGGTTGAAGGAAATCAGAGAAGGGAAAGATAGGTCAGAGTGAATATAAACAGAATACATTATTTTATTTTCAACTATAGATCAAACTAAATTTATATCACTTTATATATAAAATAAGCTAATTGATTACATCCAAACAGCACATACCCAATTGAGGA
The DNA here is from genome assembly GCA_000696205.2 of Oncopeltus fasciatus. Taxonomy (NCBI): domain Eukaryota; kingdom Metazoa; phylum Arthropoda; class Insecta; order Hemiptera; family Lygaeidae; genus Oncopeltus; species Oncopeltus fasciatus. The sequence continues at coordinate 133,477 of KZ807116.1, forward strand.
GGAGGACAATAAATTACCTTGACTTCACAATTACAATAATGGGTAACAGGCTGTCCTATGGAATATACCGTAAACCAACAGCTACCGACACCACGAAACGACAAACCACCCCACTCAACGTAAACATCATAAGACTAATGAAAACCATTCTACTTACATTCAACAATCACGATAAAAAACTACAGACTATATACAGAATCACTTACAATAAAGGGTACAAAAGAGCCTCAATTTGCCTTAGGCAAATTGCTTAAGGAATACAACAATAAAACACAAGACGAACTGACAAAACAAAAATTGACAGATGAAGGAATACTCTCAATACTACTTGTGTAGACTATCAACACACTGAAACATAATCTACACATAAGCAACATAAAAAAAGAAATCATACAGTTTCAGTGGAATAAACAGACTTTTATGAACATGTAAAGAGGCTTACATAGGACAAACAGAACAGAAACTCAAAACCATGTGTGAAGAACACATACAGCCATACAAACTGAACTTATAGGACTCCAATTAGGTAAACCATTTACTCAATAACAAACATAAACCTACTAACATACAGGGCAATATGGAACTATTATATAGACATCTAAAAGGAAGGATAATGGACATACTAAAAAACATGAAAATATACAAAACTAACTAAAACCTCAGACAATATTAATGAACAACTAACACACACTCTGACACTATATACAGACTACTACTCTCACAAAACAGACAAAGAAACAACAATGAAAAATTGACACATTCACTGAAAATCCCTCAAAATAATCTAGGATGGAATAACCCTTAACACACACATATTGCCAATAAAATTCATACAAGCATACATAAATTCAATCACCTTATTCACAACATATGATCACAATACAAAGAGAAAAAAGAAAGCAAGAGTTCATAATCCTCTCTATTTGATAAATCTAATGAACATGAAAACCCCCTGAACTGATGTATTATAGGAAAACAAATCAGTTGAACAACAGGCAGTGCCTGAGAAAGTGATTAAGACTAGACCCAAGGATAAAGGGCCCCTTCTGAAAGCCACCAGGACACAACAGCCAGCCAATGACGACATATTCATATGGGTATATATATTGCATATTCCATAGTGGAAATAACCCTTTACATTATATATCAGTTAAGATTCATTAAATATATATAAAATCAAAATGAACTCTCAATTAATCTTAAATTATGATATTAAGTTGAGTGGCAGACAATTAAAATTTCTTAATTACCTCAATAGTTAATTTTTTCACAGACAACCCTTTATAATTAGAAAAAATAAATAAAATTTTGCTCAATGTTTAATAAGCAGAAATATTTATTTTTCTAATTTATCTTACTTATATTTCTATTTAATTTTTTTATGTATATATATATATATAATACTAGATAAAATATGGCTTTTAGTGAAAATTACATAAATGCCAAATCATGATGATAATTGTGGTAAAGTAATCCCACATTTAATTATTAACATGAATCGTAAAAGTAGCCAGAAAAAAATCTTACTACCTCAGCTGGAAATCAAACCCGGGTCAGTCTCCCACTTGCCTGGCGGGCATGCTACCACTACACCACCGAGGAAGCTCAATAAACTCTAGCTCTACGCATCTCACTAGCAGTCAAGGATCAAGTGGGTTTGACACACAGTGAGGTGCAAGGAGCTAGAGATTATTGAGCTTCCTTGGTGGTGTAGAGGTAACATAACTGCCCGGCAACTGGAAGACCTGGGTTCAAGCTAATAAGATTTTTTTCTGGCTCCCTTTCCCATTTATGTTACATGTATGCCTTCTCTCATTTCTTAGGCCACCTGAAGAAACATTACAAACTATAAATGTAGAGTTTTTTGACCATAGATATTATTATTAGATGATTTTAGTAGGGGTTCAGTCAAGGTAGATCCAAAAAAATACAAATTTAAAAAAAAGTTTTTTAAAGATTATCTGCTAACGTTTCGGCTTACATTGTAAGCCATCTTTAGAGCTGCCTATCATGAAGCCTATGTTCACATTTCCATGACTGACCAGTCCTGAAATATTGGCAGATAATCTTTAAAAAAATACACTTTTTTAAATTTGTATTTTTTTGGATCTACCTTGACCGAACCCCAACTAAAATCATCTTAGAATTACAAACTACTTGTTAATTATTTAATAGTTAAAGCTTTGGGGACATCTAATAACCTGTGTAAGTTCTCAACGACTCCTTTGCAGGCAGCCTTGAAGACATGGCCAAGGCTGAGGTTGCCAAGACTGATATTAGACACAAGGCCATATTCTTGTGGAGCATGTCGTTCTCCAAGAAGAGTTGGACGCACTTTTAGTTCAGAATTGTTTACCACACACTTACTTGCAGCTTCAATTGCTCGTTCCCATAACTTGCCTACAACAACAAGAAAATTAATATTTAAATTTAGTTTCAACTAATCTAAATACAGTGTAGATTGACAAAACTGATAAAAAAGAACAGCAAATAGGGCCAAATTATTAAGCAAAATTGTGCCCTCCCATAGCTTCATTTGAGCCTGAACTTGGTTTCTAAAACATAGCTAAAGAAAGCCGAATCCAAACATAAGCTGGCACCAAAAATGATAGAACAGTTTCACCTTCAATACTATGAATTTTCTCACAATTGTATACTTTATCTTTAAAATTGGGCATAATGATTCTAAATGGGAAAAAATAGAGGAGTCTTAGATTCGTATTAAATTTAAGAAATTAATTTCTATACAAAGTTACAAGGATTACAAATCTAAAATTTAATCTTAACCCATTTATTATTTTTTTCATTATGTTTTTTTTTTTTAAACTTTATTATTAATTATCATACCTTCTATTATCCGTCTTCATTGGTTTCTGCAAACCATTTTCTGAAGAAGATTGGTTTGCAGAAACCAATGAAGGCGGATAATAGAAGGTATGATAGTTCTATATTCATTGGTAGTGATAATAACCCTTTAAATTATTTACGTCTTTAATTGACTACACTCATTAATAACAACAGAGAATAATCAGTAATTTCCTTAAAAAACCCTAAGTATAATTTGTGGGGCTGAATTATTCTGCTCTATATAGCACACACACACTTGGTGGTTATTAACATTTTAATTATAGTTTCATTAGTTGTACTGAAGATATACTTCAGTTGAATAGCTGATTTCCATCGGTAGCATGGCGCAACTTTGAAAAATTTCAACGGACTTTCACCGACTCTGTATTGGAGAATGTAAAAATATGGTTAAAAATTTTGTACAAATTAAATATATATATTTATTTTATATAATTTGCACACGTGTNNATAATTAAATAAATAATATCCATTTATTATTCTAAAATACACTTTGTCCACTATTTAACCACCTTCAAGCTGAAACTTAATGATAAAGAAATTAAATTAAGTAATAATAATTTAAACACTACGACTTTGTGAAGTTCGTTGACTAGTTTCAGATTGATATGAAATATTCATCAATTCTTCTTCCAGGCTTGACTGTGTTCAAAAGATATTTTTCGTGAAGCTTTCACACTTCCAGTGATGGTTTTCAGGGCTAAATGGATAGTGAGCAAATTCTCATCCCTCATTCTCTTCATCTTCATTCTCCATTCAGCTCTGAAGAAACCATCACCGGAATTATGAAAGCAAAAAGCATCTTTTAAACACGGTCAAGCCCGGAGGAAGAATTCATGAAAAAGAATTATGTCTATTCTAGGTTTTCTTGGTTCTTTGGACTACCAGACAATTTCTGACAACAAAAAAAATACCTCTAAACATAATTATTCTATGGCTGAAGAAAAATTATATATAAATATACAGTGCAGTTGCCAATCATTTGATAGTATTCTTACTACAACTAGTCTCTGAAGTTTACTCATGGGATAGAAACTTTGACACATAATATTATGATGCATTAAAAATTAATTTGAAGTGAGTTTACAAGTTGAATATCTCCGTAGAAAGAACAAATTCTACAGAAAAGATCATCAAAATATATTACTCTGAGGGAGTGGCATTCCTAACTCCACAGTCCACTGCTGAAGCATAGAGATGAATGTGGCCAGTGCATTCCCACCATTCAAAGATGCAGCAACAGCCAGGTACTTCCCACTGAAGTATGGCATAAACTCTACCTTAGAATTTTCTGAAAAGAATAAACCAAAATTGATCAAAATGTTACTTTAAAATATTGCCAACAGGGGGTTAATAAATATTAAAAAGGGCGAAAGAAAGATTCTATCAAACTAAATTAACATGATTATTCAGTAAACTTTTTTACTTTTAAAAAGATCCATTTAACAAAATTTCTAATAACTCACTATGAATCACATGATAATTCCTTTCAGGAAACTAAAAAGATTCTTAATGGATTGTAGCAGATAATTTTTTTAGTAATAAATTGGTTACAATTTCATAAAATTACCGTCATTATTGACATTTTACTAAATATGAAAACTCTCTGCTAAATTACACAGGATTATTATCTGTGACTGGTTTTTTTGCTGTTATAGATAGCCTTCATCATTTTACTAAATATGTTAGCTTACATATTATTAAATACTAATATTTGAGGCAGTTAAAGAATGCAATATAAGCTTTCACTCGCTTATATTTTCATATATTGTGACATATTTTACTTTAGATAATTGGAAATTATACTTGAAGAATAAAAAAAAATAGTAACTTTAGTACGGAATATTTAATAGAAAGAGGAGTAATGTTCATTGAATACATAAATAAATTGGATAAAGAATGTTTAATTATCGAGTTATAGAAAATCCTTAATTATTCAAAATAAAGATAGCTAACATACATGAAATAGGAAGGAAGCATAGTTATCAGTAAAATAAGAGCAAGGCCACTGCTCAAGCAGTCCTAGAAACTATAAAAAGCTCATTGAATTTACAAGGCACTTCATCAAATGCTTGTTACCTGACAACTAAGTTTAGAATACAATTAGAATTAAAGCTAATTAATCATTATCATATTAAATCTTATCTTTGAGAATCTTATTTGTTGGAAGAAAAACATTTACATTGAATGTACAAAAATTCCAGTTCTTGTGGGAATACATAGATGATTGGTACAAACCTAACATAAGAAATTTGATTAATCAACTATAGACTTACTGCCTATATTAATTCCTCCAAACAAAACTTAATGGAATGGAGCTCCTTAGACCAAATATATTCAAGGGAATTATTGATTTCATAGTTAGTTTAGAATTAGTAAAGAAAGTACTCTTTCTCAAGGCATATACTGCCTGTATGTTTAGAAAGCTTCATATACAAGGTCGTTTTTCTTTCAAGATGAAATGTAAATCCATTTTTACATAACCTTTATTTGAATATAATCAGTTTCTCTAAGAAAAATTTAATTTAATTTATTTCAATTACATCCATTAATGTTTTTTCAAGTAAATGCTAAATTCATTGATTTGGATAATTCTGTTCTTTTCAAACTTAAATTAAAGAGTAAATTAATTATTTTTTTAATGTAACATTTATATAGGTTTGCTGTATAGCTATCAGTTTGTTAATAATAGATGCTCAGTTAGTTAACATCTTTTTTAGATTGGTAAAAATACTTCACATATTACTATTGTTTGTTAAGAATAGATTATGCTCAGTAAGTTGACATATTTTATAGATGAGTTAAAATCCTTCACACATTACTATTCTTAAGCATCATTGTTATTATATTTTTATTTTCAACTTTAGATTGACCCCTCTAATTTTCCCCCTCACATTTTTATAATTAATAAGCAAATTAAAAAATTGAATTTTTGTTTTAATATTAGAGACCAAAATTTGTTTAGAGTTTGTGCTATAATTCCCCACTATTTTCCAATTAATAACCAAATTAAAAAGTTGAATTTTGATTTAATATTAGACACCAAAATTTGTTTAAGTTTGAAAATTTGTTTGAGCAATACCCATGACAAGTAAACCATCCCCGTCGCTAAAGTGATGCAAAAGGACTCAGAGAAGAATATGTCCATCAAGAAATTGTGGAAATAAATTATTCAGCTTTTTTTCTTTTAATTTAATCCCTCCAGAGTTGATTTCTTGTTTGTTTGTTGTTGTTTTGTTTTTTTTATCACCAATGATTCCCCCAAAAATAATAATAATAGTAGTGTTGTGTAGAAAGATGTAACGAGGTTTAGGTCTTTGAGGTCTGGCTCGAATTGCCGACCGCTCGACCAAAGATGAGTTCGTTGAGAGAGCTCAGGCGCAGGCTAGCGGTTCGCATTTTTGAGCTGGTTTGAGAGCCAATCCAGGCCTTCATATAAACCATCTCCAGAGGTTGCACAAGTTGCTTGGATATACCAATTTCGGTTGCGAAGAGAGTGAAGCCCCAACTTATCTGTTATTTCAGCAGCATTCATGGCATTTGGTAAGTCCTAAACAAACAAAAAAAAACACAATTTATATAGTAGCAAAAATATTTCAACTTAGATGGCTTAACAGAAGAAATTAGTTAAATCCCAAACTTGACACACTATAGATTTAAACTCTGCCCTAGACAAAATGTAATCAAGAAATAAAGCCAGCCCCACAAAGTTCCTAGGAAACTCTAATGTTATGGCTTTCAATAACAGATTCACATACTGTTTACAAAATTATTAGACATAAGAGAATTTTTTTTCATGTTTCCCAAATAAATGGAAAAAAAATTCCCTGCAGCTTAAAAATATGATATTCAGATTTTCATTTAGCTAAAAATTCAAGATGACACAAAAANAGATTATCTGCCAATGTTTTGGCTGTAGAAATACAATGTCATGAGAATACAATAATAATTTACAATATTATAATATAGAATTGCCATAATGTAATGTGATATCAAAAGTATGAATGTAGAAAGCTATGTAAGATAATTTAAAAACATGCAGACAACAACCTATTAAAAAAATTATTGAAAAAATTAAAACAGAATTGACCACACCTGCCTATCATGAACACGAGAGAGGACATCCTGTAAGAGGCGGAAGGTACAAAGGGAGCGTGGCCTGTTTCAAAAGGGGCAATAAAAAGGAAAAAGGAAAAAAGAAAGGGTATTAGTGGGAATAAGTAACTTTGGAACTGGGAAAAATGTTTGACAGGTTTATTTTGAAGGAGGGCTAATGGTTTTTAGAATGTTGAAAAAGTTTGAATAAGTTGAAGAAATTTGTTCTATGTCTGTTCCGTCGTTAACTGGATTGTGTTGTAAGTTTATGTGAACGGTTTCAGATAAAAGGCATTTGTGTTCATAGGGTTCAGTGGAAAGAATGGCTATGCTCTCGAAGTCAAATGTGTGTTCTTCATGAAAAACATGTTTAGTGAGGGCAGTTTTTATTAGTTTTTTTCTTTATGTCATTTTTATGATGATTTTATGGTTATTGATGGGAAAAAGTGTTTTTTGTTTGTCCAATGTAAGAACCATGGCAGTTAGGTGTGGAACAGGTAATTTTGTAGATGACATTAGTTCTGTTAGGAAGAGGGATAGGGTCTTTGAAGATGGTGTAAACAGATTTTAGTTTTATGTTTGTAGAAAAAGAAAGCTTAAGGTTAGGGAAAGTTTTTCTGAGAGATTTATTAATATTTTCAGAAAGTTTTGGAATGTAAGGAAGAGAATGGAAAATGTGGTCATTATTTTGGGGGAGGGGGATAGTTGGAGAAGTGGAAATAAAAAATTCTTTTACAAGTTTTTTAATGGTGTGAGTAGGAAAGCCATTGAAAAGGAGGATGTCAGTTGCACGTTTCATATTTTTGCTGTGGAATATCTTGTCAGAGAGTGTGAGTGATCTGCAGATGAGGTTTTTGGCCACAATAATTTTTTGATGATGAGGGTGAGATGAGTTGAAGTGGAGAAGGCCTGAGTACATGTGCTTGGTATACCAGTCAGTGGAGATAGAGCCTTTGGTGTTATGGATAATAAGGGTGTCAGTGGAGTTGATAATCAGATTCCATTTCAATGGTGAATTTTATACGTGGGTGGTATGAGTTAAATGTAGTAAGGATCTGGGAGATTTTTCTGGATTGAGAATGAGGAAGAGTTCATCAACATATTTTTTAAGGAAAAAAATGTTGTGAAACGTTGGAAGGATAGAGTCTAGGGAGTCGTTAACGGTGATGTTTGAAATAGCCAGATCGTTAATCTGGTTGTAGTATTTACCTTGGTAAAGTAGATAGCCGGACGTACAGCAAAGGGAAAGGGACTCAAGGTATGTCGACCGGTATAGTGTAGTATGGTTTCAATGTTTATCAATAATTTGAAGGACTTTGTCTATAGGTATATTAGTGAAGAGGGTTTCGGCGTCTAAGGAGCAAAGAATTTATTCTTTATAATTAAGGATTCCAGCTGAGTTTTAAGGTCAAATGAGTTTTTTATGTCATATTGGTTTTGTCGGCTAAAAATCTATAAGGATGGAAGGAGAAATTTACTGAGCTTAGATGCGGGAGAGTTTATATTGGAGACAATGGGGCGGAGGGGATTATCTGGTCTGTGGATTTTGAGAAGGTGTAACACCTTTTAAAAAATACACTTTTTTTTTTTAAATTTGACCGAACCCCAAGTAAAATCATCTAATAGTAGTAGATATAATTTGATTTAAATAAATGAATACAAATTTTTAAAAAATTGTTTAAAACTCAGATCAATAATACCAATATATTTATGTTCATTTAAATTAAAATACTTAATAATGAAATAAGTGTAATATTTTAAAATTTCACAAATTTGAGATATAGTTGATAAAACCACAACTATTTCATTCTCAATGTAAAATACTTACCATCAACAGTTTTTCCATCAAATGAAGGAGCTACAAAAGCCATCTGAGCTGAAGTTGAAATATTAAGAACAGTGTCATCTTCATTCTGGAGTGTAGATAGTACAGAACACTGCAAATCACCTAATGCTGCCACTGGAAATAAATTCATAAATAATTAAATTAGAAAATACGACTAATATGATAGGAGAGGTTGAGCATCCACTTAACACTCAGTTGGCCTAGAGCCAGCCCTTAGTGACATTTCCTATACCAAACTTTTCAGCTTAATAAAACCAAATAGTAATTAACTATATATATATANTGCCGCCAAGCCTTCCAACATCCAAAGAATCCAGTCCTTTCAATCCAAAACCCTGAGAATAATTGCAAATGCTCCCTATTATGAATCAAATTCATCCCTTCACCAGGATCTTAATATCCCTTTTGTTCAAGACTTCAATTTCTTCCCGCTTCACCCTTTTCCACAGTAAACTGCCATACCATCCTAATACACTAGCACAGACCATGTCTTCCAACTCCAACCCCTACAACCCTCCCCATAAACACAAATGACGATGGTCCCTATATATATTATTTATTTATTTGGTTAGTTGTCAGTAAATACATTACACTAGGACGAAAACAGGAAATCTTCAAATTAACTAATAACATTCACAACACTATATAGTATAGCTTGAGGCCTCATAATAAGAAAATTATTTCGAAGATCATTAGGATGCTAGTCTTCTCTTTACCCTTCTGAAGCAATTCTCAACATAATTTGAACTTAAATATGAAAAGCAATAAATAGCAGTGACATTTAAAAATATAGAATGCAATAACTTTGTCTAAGAAGATAGAGAATTTGGAAATTCTCAGATATGAGAGCTAAATGACAAAACAAGGAAAATACCACTTATACCACTTATGGTCTTTAATAGACCTAAGCCCCCATAAGCAAAATAACTATGAAATAATTTGTAATAAAATAAAAATAATGTTTCACTTAGATTCTAACAACTGGGAAACTTACAGAAGCAGCCACTGAGAATAGAAGAAAAAATCCTTGGGCATTCCAGTAGCCCAGCTATTTGGTTACTAAATGCTCATTCCCACAAGATTGAAGGTTTTTTTTCTTTTTTTTTTTCTTTTTTTTTTTTTTTTTNTTTTTTTTTTTTTTTTTTTTTTTTTTTTTTTTTTTTTTTTTTTCTATGTGTCATCCGATAAAACAATAATAAAAAAGTTTTGTATAAATATAACTAATGGATAGAAACCTCATAATGATTTAACATTTATTTTACATTAAGTAAAGAACAGTAAATATAAAAATTTGTAAATTTGAAATTGAGTTCAATCTTGACATTGAAATTATCTATTTGAAGGCCTACTTAACCCACTTTAGCTAGTTTTGTTATGTTGCCTATAGGGTTCATAAGCAGATACATTACTATTTTGGTTAAAACTCTATATATTGCACTTCTTATTGGGTAGATCAAAATGAAATTACAAATATTAATAACCCCATTAAAGAAATAGTTCTGAGATTTTGAGAAAAATTGGAACAGAAGGAAAGACAAAATTCAAATTCAAATTTTATCAGTTAAAGCCTATATTTGAAACTTAAGACTACAATAATAATAGTATATTACAATAGAAATTTCAGAAAATCATAGCAGGGGAAGAGGTACTTCAGAGAAGCATTTAAACAGAAAATATCAATACAATTTTCAGTGCAAGGTAACAGAATAAAAAATCTAACTATCCAAGCCAGGACTCGAACCTGGATCTCCTGCTATCCGGGCCGGTACATTTGCCACTTATGCTACCGGGACAAGTCTGATAAGACAGTTAGATTTTTTATTCTGTTACCTTGCACTAAAAATTGTTAAAATTTATGAGGGATGAAATACCACAAAAAAAAAATATTTATAAAAAAAATATCAATGTTTTGCTCAGCTATAGATCAGTTACAGTTTAAATTTCATATTTAAATTAGAAATTATGTTACAAGAATTTGATTATTCAAAACTTATAAAAAAGTTTAATGACAGTCACTTCAACTTTTTTAAAACAAATTGCATCTAAATAAATTAATTATGCAGAAATTATACAAAAATGGCATAAGTGAAAACTATATGAAAGTTTTTATCTGAAGAAAAAACACAGATCTTTCTTTAGATTTGTAAGAATGAAAATTAAAGATTTTGACATCACAAAAGTTACACATATAGCAAATAAAAAATAAAAAAAATATATAAAAATAAAACACTTAGCATAACTTTTTCTCCACTGCAAACTAGGTACTGTTATCACAAAACCCAATTAAATAACAGTAGAGAATTTTTGTTGGGGTATGGTCAATGTTGATTCAAAAAAGTTTAATTTTAAAAAATGTGTATTTTCTATTATCTGCTGATTTTTTTGGCTTAATACAAAATACAGCCGAAAAGTGGGCAGATAATAAAAAATATTCATTTTTTAAAATTGTATTTTTTTTTTTGGATCAACCTTGTGAACTAATAATCTCTATGGTCAAAAACTCTTCATTTGAACTAAAACCAATTAAATATCTTCTTTTAGAATAACAGCAAAATAGCAAACAGGAATGAAATATTCCATTGTTCCAAAAATATAGACACCCCTCAGACCTGTGGAAGAAAGACTTCCCTGAAATTGTGAAATTTAACAATAGTCCTTTACCACATTCAAATTCCGTTTGTTACCTTGGGTTCCATCTTGAGGACTTACATGGGGAAAACAAACTAAAATTAAAAGTCAAGAACTCAATTGGCGATATGGACTTCTATACAGACTCATGAATAAGAAATCTAATCTTACGATAGAAAACAAAGTAACGCTCTACAAAACCTTATTACGACCAATCTGGAGTAGAAATCTGGGGTGCCGCCAAGCCTTCCAACATCCAAAGAATCCAGTCCTTTCAATCCAAAACCCTGAGAATAATTGCAAATGCTCCCTATTATGAATCAAATTCATCCCTTCACCAGGATCTTAATATCCCTTTTGTTCAAGACTTCAATTTCTTCCCGCTTCACCCTTTTCCACAGTAAACTTCCGTACCATCCTAATACACTAGCACAGACCATGTCTTCCAACTCCAACCCCTACAACCCTCCCCATAAACACAAATGACGATGGTCCCGTGACCTCCTTGGGACATAATCTGTAAGTAATTTGAGAGTGGTGTCATTGGTCACCTTCTCTCCTCGTGTGATTGACATTGAATGTCATTTTTTTATAAATTATTTGTGGTAATCAAATTACAAAATTTTTAGATTTAACAGAATGTAATAAATTAATAAAAGTTTAATAATAAAGACTATCTTTATACACAACTGTAGTGCCACAAAAAATGACTTTAACTAATTTCAGCAAAATACGAACCTCAAGGGCCCACCATCTTTTTAAATGATCTTCAACTCTCCTTTTTAAATTTCAATTTTGCATTTATTTGAATTGTTAAATTGGCATCTTTGAGTTGAAAAAAAAAATTGTTGTATCATTATTTTAAGTTAAAAATTTTTTTAATAACTTCTGTATATTTCAATTTAATTGATGGTATTTGGTTTAAAATTGCTGGCTAAGTGTTGAAATCATGACTATTATTATTTATAACCTTTAATCCCATTGGTTCTAAGTATGTAAGACAAAAAAATTAAGGGCTAGACTTCATGGACCTACAACATAGAAGCCGTAGTGGAAATGGCCACACATTACTTTCATGTTTGTAAATGAAAAATATGATTGCATGTTATAAAATCAACCCAATTATGAAAATTGTTTTGCACCTTTTTATTTAATTAATTATTTTTCTACAAGTTAAGTCCATAAGAAATTATTGGTCTTGATTATGTTTTATTCACATATTTGTACAGGCATATGTGGGGTGACAGGGTGGCTCATGGGATCCGTTCGGGTCTCACAATCCTGGCGGGAAACAAGATTTAATTCAAACGAATCCCACCCAGGGCAATCTTTTATTTATTAGTAAAAGCTTGTCCTGATTCATAGATGTTTAGAATGTGATAGCAACCTGTAGATAGCCCCTCCCTCCATGGCCCTAAGTGGTTGAATGGGAAGTAAAATACAATTAATACTCAAAGTAGAGTCTATTGTTATCTAGAGAAGAGTCATTAGCCATCTGATAACCAATTTCTAAATATCACACTGACACCATTCCTTGGGATGGCTGTCAAAGAACTTTAAGACGTCCATTAGAACTTCAGTGAAATTATCAAATTTTTTCCCTTGAAGAAAATGGGTTGTGGATTGAAGATGAAGACATTTACAGTCCTTTGAAATCTTGAATTTGATAAAATGATCATTTCTTTTATATATATATATTATATTTAGACACAAG
>KZ807116.1:148929-159178 GCA_000696205.2 Oncopeltus fasciatus
TTTTATTGTTTTAAATTAATTAATTTTAATTTATTAATAATTACAAAAGTGAAAAATTTCACTAATTTTGAACTTTTTCAATTTTTTTTTTTAAAGTAATTTTTTTATTTTAATTTATGAGAAGACATAAAGAATAATATAAGATTTGTGGGAAACATGAGATCTGAGAAGCTCACATTTCTTAAATGAATTAAGTGCAACGAGATCCCCAGCCATAATATACAGTATGGTTAAGAAAGGCAGAATGCTCCAAAGATTGTTTTTTCTGAGAGAATAAAGAATCACAACAATAAGAAAGTCTGAAAGACACTGGGTAAACATTTTCAGTATCGTAATTGAAGAATGAACTTCTAATAAGAGTGAAATTCTGCCATACTCTTAAAGAAAAGATCTTTTATCAATAAACAAATCTAGGTTTAGTTTCATTACTCTAAAGTAAATATTATGCCTGTTGCAGTGAAAAAAAATAATTTTTTATTCCCCACTTCTAGTTATCCGATTTCACTCAATAAAAAACTCATTCCTTTCATTTTAAGTCATACAATTAAAATTTATGGTATATGTAAACCCCAATACATAAATGTTCAATTTCACTGTGTAACTGCTTAAATATGTTTGTTTTTTTTTTAATTTTATTCATAAGCAGATCTCTGTTGAGTTTCATCACTCTAGACAAATATTGTGCCAGCTGAATAAAAAAAAAACTTTTTGTACTCACACTTGAAATTTAGATAATTTTCACTCCTTTTCATCTACTTTCCCTCTGTAATGAATTTGATAATAACGAGCACACACACACACTACTTTTTTTCAATTTTGCTGTCACTGGCATTTTTGTCAGTGAATGTATGGATGTATACCAGATATCTTATGAATCAGCAAAAGTAATATATGGCTACCTCAGATTTTTTAAAGATACTGGTACTTCACCTAGGTAAACCAGATCAAAGAGAAACACAACTAGAACACAAAGGTCAAATACAGTCAACTAATTGCATTATGAAAAAGAAACAAAATGTATTTAATGCTAGTCTAGAGGAAGATATTCACACAAAGGCTATGATAGTTTGTCTGACTTAGTCAAATTCTTTTTGTGAGCCATTAAAGTCATTTAATTATGTTCATTGGATTATTTAATATAACTTAAGATAAAACATGCAAAATTCTTTCCCATAAAAATTTTTCAAGGATTTATTTAAAATGCATAGAATATACAGTAATTAAACATTTTCATTTAAATCTGTTTCATTGAATTTATGGTTATACATATCTAAAAATAAATTTGGTTTTAATAATAAATAATTGTAGGCTATACAAATAATTCTTCTCTTAACATAAAATATGCACTAAGCAAAGTTAGGTTCAAGAGTATAAGAAGATTTAAATTACAAAAATAGGTTAATTAAAAAATTAAATATGGGTAAAAGAGATTTATTAATATGTTTTAAATATTCATTAGTTTATTTGAGAAAATGCTTCCTAATCACTAAAGCTAGTATTTTACTAAACAAAAATGACTGTTATTATGCTTTTTTATTTTAATTTATTTTTACATGATAAATAGGTAAAAATATGAAGTAAATGAAGAATTTGCTTGCAAAAATGAGAGTCAGTTTGAGATATAAGAAAGAAACAAAGCTAGGTTACCTGCATAATTGATACAGGATCAAAAACAAAAAGTATTCCCTATGTAAGAGTAGGCGGAGGGAAAGTTATATAATGAGCTATCCAGATGTTAATGTTTTAGGAAATTTAGAACATACCTCCTTATTCCATTCTTTTGTAACAGTGTTAAAGTAACCCCAGCTAGCAGCATTTTGAACTGACATCACTGGTTTGGTTAGATTGCATAGCATTGAAACAGCAAAATCTTGCACTGTACAAGCCCGATTAAATTTTTCCAACTTCTCCGGTCTAGAAAAAACAAATATAAATGTATCACAAATCAGCCTTCATTTAATTATTCAACTTAATTTCGAAGCAAATATTAAAGTTGTAATTTGCCTAAGATTAAAGTTACTACAGATAAGTAAACAACAAATATAATATAAATCATCAATAAATATGAATAATAAACATGCAGATATTCACAAATCTTGATCAGGATCAGTTAAGATTAAGAAAACATTTTTCTTACTATTTTTAAATGTGAGGAGATCTCTTTTCTGTTTCTATAAGAGTTTCCATTCATCACCAGCTCTGACCGTGAATTATTTAAAAATATGAAGTTTTTAATGATGTATATATTCATCTCCTGGCAGAACCCCAATTAATAAAAAATCAGTAATTTAACAGCTAACTAATCATCAATTAGAAATATTGTAAATTACCTGTTTCTAGCAATCCAGAAGAGCGTATTACAGCCATATCCAGAAGATGCCCTGAGGTGAGAGTCGGGAGGTGGAAGCGAAGCCAGAAACTCAGGATCACACCTCGAGTCTTGCCAAGTATAGAGGTTGGATACTTGGTCTGGGATCACATCATACCTAGAAGACTCGGCATCAGCTTTCTCCCAGGGGAAAGAGCCATCCAATGAATTCCACAGCATTACACCATGCATTTGACCGCAAATACCAATTGCTTCAACCTAAAGCAGAAATGCAAGGCATTAGTTCAATGAAACCATATAAAAACTTCAGTAAGAACAATAAACCAATAAATTGTATAAAAAAAAAAAAAAAAGTTGCATTAAAGATCCCTGCAATTAACACCATTGTACATAAATAGAATAACAAAATTTCATTAAAATATATAATAATTATTGAATGAACAAAATACACATAAAGACAGAATGGTTTGATACCAATTGGTATCACTCAAGAAGTTAATGAATGTAAGATATTTCATTAATTTATTGGTTAATTTATTAATTTAATTGGTTTTAACTTTGAACCAACACATAGTAGGTAAGAAACTAACAAAATAAATATCAGTTGCTAGTTAAATGTATTCATTCATGAACTTCGATTTTAAAATTTATAGGTTGCTAATTATAACAAGAAAAAATTAAATTTGAAATTAGTTTCAGTAATAACTTTGAATATGGTCAACTAAAAACATTAATCTGTTACTTTTTAGTGAAAAAGACAATAACTCAGTGAAATAAATTGAAGTTGATTACTATTTTATTTCTTCAATAAACACATTTGCACATAATTACACAAGTAAAATGTATTAAATTTCTAATACAATTCTGCATGTGTGTGCTTATCTCATTTTTATTTATCCATCTTATTGTATTACTGTTATGCAGGGAAGAGAGATCAGAACTACTATATCTAAAGTTAAAAAAATGAGCCAATTCCTATTACTTAACATTTAAAGACAAATTTTTAATTAAGAATTGATACAACATAATAAATTTCACCCCCCCCCCCCAAAAAAAAACAATTAAAAACACCCAATAAATTGCACAAAAAAGTGAATTGCTTCTTAAGTCTATATACAGATATACTTAAGAAACAAGAATTGTTCTTCACTACTTTTACAAATTTAACATTAAACAGAATTAAATTTAATCCTTAGTATATTTCACCAAAAATATGCAAACGTGCATTTTAAAAATCATGAAACCCAAATTTAATCATCGTATAACAATAATCTTAATTGTCATTATCAATAAAAAAAATAGTTAAGAATGTAAGCCCTTATATAAATTTGTAGTTCTAGTGAATGTCCATGCATTCATTCTAATGATAGCAGCTGAGGTCTGGTGCCAAAACTATTTCTGAACTTAAACAGGGAATTAATTTAATCTGACTAAATAGCTGACAGAATGTTATAAATGAAGCACTTCAGAGAAAGATTTGTTTACATTGTAAATAGTAAGCAGCAATCAAGTATACAAGAATCACTTTTTTAGGATTATTTATTGCCTATTCAAGCAATAATCAAAACACTAACAAATGGAGAACATCTGGAGGAAATAAGCAGAATTATAGTTGAATATCTACAAATGTTAATGGCATTATTCTTTTTTCTGATATTTCAGAATTGGAATCTTTTATTAAATATCACATTTGCTTAAAGAAAAACTTATTTAGATAAATTAATACAAAAAAATAGATATTTTAGACATTAAAAAATATATATGTGTGTGTGTGTGTAAAATATAAGAAAACTAAATAAAAATATTATTATGAATGTAGTTAAAAGCTTAAAAAAAACTTCATGAACAAAGCTCCTGTTTGGATGACCTTTTTTATATGATGTATGAGGGGTAGTCTGTCTTAGGGATAATATGAAGTAGACATCTGTTATACTCTCTGTCAAATGATGGATCTGTCTTAAAAAAAAAAATATTGAAAGTAATGTGATATTTTATTCACAGAAAAAAATAGTTCTTGAAATAATCCATTAGAGGTCATTATTTGTTTACTAATGCTATATTTTAAATTATATTAACTTAATATCCATGAGACGTTAAAGACAATTAAGAAGAAGGAATCACTTTTATTGTGACATAAAATTTTAAATATAAATTAATATATTCAAAAGGAGAGTTTGTTTTTTTACCGTAGATATTATTATTAGATGATTTTAGTTGGGGTTCGGTCAAGGTAGATCCAAAAAACACAAATATAAAAAATGTATTTTTTAATAAAGGATTATCTGCCAACGTTTCGGCTTACATTGTAAGCCATCTTCAGGGCTGTAATGAAGACGAGAGAGGACGTCCTGTCCCTAAGTTCACATTTCCATGAGGTTAATAATTAAGGTTTTTTCACTAATNTTTCACATTTTATTATTATTTATAAAAAATGTAATGTTTGTTAAATTTAAAAAATTTAGAACTGTGGATTGCTCAAGTGGGTCAAAACATATTGTAATGAGGAATGAATATCTATTTCAAATCTGCTAAGACTAATTGGTTCCTATCTAATTTAACATATTGATCCATATAGGTTCAAGATCAAAAGTTTTTTAACTTAATGCAAAAGTTATTTTTGCATTAGACCTCCTAAATTGTGTAATAATGGGAAACCAATTGACAGGGCACCCTGAAAAGGAGAGTAGGTTTAAATCATCCATTTTCTTTTTAAGATTTACATTTCATGCTTGTTCATGTGGCATTTTCTCCAACCCAACATCTGAGCTTAAAGGAGGAAATAACCTCCTTGCAATCTAGAATTAAATAAATTTGGAACATGATTTGCCAGATACAATGTTCAGCAACTTCTGTTGGGTATAATTAGTCACACCTGGCAAAATATGTCCTCTTTGATCAATTCTAATAATTAGGTATCTATTAGTGGCTATGAGAAGTTAGAGGATTTAGTTATGAGTCGGTCTCTATTATTCTTGAAGTATACCCATTCTTCAATCTACTTGGGGGGAGAAGTACACTGAAAAGTGAGTTTTGCTGAAAGTGATACTGTGATATGAAATTGAGTCTTGTGGCTAATTACCTAGAGGAACACCACGTTTTCCAATTTTTCAGTCTCACATTGAAGTCATGGCATCCGACTTGCCGTTTTTCATTCCAAAACATAGCAGCATTTATCAGTTTCATGTCAGTTTGATCTGCAAATTCTTCTTTTGAAGCATCATTTGATCATAGGTAAAATGAGGTTATGAATCCAGGAATAGCATCTTAATCTAATGAAATCTTTCTGACTGAATGTCCGCAGTTGTATAAGCATGACTTCTTGTTTTTTGTCATTTTGATCTTCTAAAAATTGATTTTCAATTCAACAGTGAATTTGGGTAATCTTCCCAATCGATAATCTACAAAAATACTGCCTTCACATTAGCATATAGATCAGAGAGACAGATTTTTTATTCTATTCCCTCTCATTAATTGATTAAAAAACCATTCAGTTTATAAGGCTTTTGCTGTCAACCATGTTCTGTTATTTTTTAGATATGAGGAATAGGTGTTAATGAATTAAGGTACAGGGCTTGCTAATCTTTCATGTAGTTACCTTTCTTAATCAGTAATAATTATAGAATATTTGATTATTTTTCTAAAAATTAGTAACGATTTCCAAAAATAAATTACATTTTATGCTCTCTTCTTGAACACACAATAGGCTAGAAAAATATAACAAAAATGCTATTATTCTGAGTGATGACTATGGTTCAGAATAAGATAAAAGAGAGATCTGAGTGAAGAAATTGTAATTGTAGTTCAAGAAAGCGAAAAAGAATTGCAAAAATTAAGTTTGATGATTCCAGAATTTGTTTTATGAAGGTAAGGAGGGGCTTATTTGCAGTTCTAAAATTACAAGTTTAAAGATGTGGCCTAGTATATTAAAGTTGTAGAGAGCACTACTAACCAAGTAAGAGAAGGAATAACGAACAAGATTTTATTGAAATTCTCTTACAAAGAAGTAACTTCATACATTAAAAGTTGTCCTACATAAAAAATCCTAAAGGTCCCCTTTAATTTATCTGTACTTAAAATTTTTAAAATTGCTCAACCAGCTGAACCAATACACTTATTACCTGGGCTTTGTATCATTTTAATGAAAACATTGAAACATATTTTTGTATAGTTTTTGCATGTATCCAACAGTTATTCTACAAATAATGGGTTTTATTGGGGACTAAGGGACTCTTTATGGGCCAAAGCACAAAGTAACTTCTGTGAATATTTAAAAAAAATCATGTCATAACTAGTCCAAGATTAACAATATCTTTTATTTCTGAGAATCGTTACGTTTGTTTCGATTTTGATAGGTTTTCCGAGAAAAATGAATGTCCATTCTTATGGTGCAGCATAAAAAATAAAAATAAGAAAAGCTTAAGTTATATTAAGCTTACAATTTATTTGATTAAAAGATTAAGAGTAATAGTAATGTGATGCTGTAACAAAATTTAGGTGTAGTCAATTTCTGCTAGATTCTAGACTTATTATTATAAATATTAAACTAGTCTCTCTCTAGCCCCTACTAAAGATGAAGATCCATCAGCTCAATAGGAAGTAGCTCATCAGGATGTCAAGCGGATGCCTTTTATTGCCATTAGAAAATAAATTAGGCTTAACTGTCAGTTTCAGAAGCGCCTTTAAGACTGGTTATGATTTTAATGTAAGTAGAATTGAACAAAAAAATAAAAGGGAATTAGTATGATATGTGATTCCTTAGCTCTTTCTATATTACAGTACTCTTTTAAAGTAGAAATTAAATGTGGTGAAAGAATTTATTATTGTTCAACAACAATCTTAGTCCTTCTTCATTGGATCATTATATTTGAATATATTATTTGACTCATTTGTAAATTTTAAAATAAATTATTAAAAATAATCAATTAATAACTANCTAAGTTTAGTTAGTTACTAAGAATTAGTATTAAAAACTCAATAATTTTATAATTGAATTTATAATACTAATAAGGTACTAATTATGATTTTACTAATTAACAAAATTATAATTAATAACTTATTAGTATTATAAATTCAATTAGCAAATTATATTCATTGTTGTTATGCTTTTAGCAACTTAAGAAAAATATAATTTAAAAAAATTTATATTTAATCTTAAACAGATTTTCTGTTGTAGGGGAGCAAATTTAGGCAATTTTGAGTTTTCCTTCCTTGAAAACCCCTTAATTTGTGTAATTTAATAATCGGTTATTAATCCATTCAATCAACTTGAAGAATTTGCATTTTAAGAATTAATATATACTTCAACTTAGATACAAAATTTCCTTAGGAATATTATACATAACTCATTTATATTTAACATTTTCTTAGGAAATAAAACCAAATTCATTTAATAAGAATTTGAACTACATAAGTCTTTGCATTCTGTTACTCTCTTGCTGAAATATTTATATTAGGAACTAAATTGCTTTATCATTAATTTTATTATTAATAAGTTAAAAGAAATGTTTGAAATGGTACATATATATATATTTTTTTTTTTCTTTTTGTTTGTCTGTAAAGAAAATGAGTTACTTGACTGTTTCAATCACAAAATTTTACGGAAATATACAAGTTTTTAAAGATGTTAGTTCATAGGTAAATTATTAAGTTTAGCATTTTTGGTTTCACCCTGTTTCTATTTTACATATAAAAATAATTTATTAAAATACATAAAAATAGAAACTATATGAAAACCAAAGAAGCTAAACATAATAGTTTACCTATGAACACTTTAAAAACATGTATATTTCCATAAAAGTTTTAGATTGAAACAGTCAAGCAGCTCATTTCCTTCAAAGATAAACAAAAAAAAAAAAAAAAAAAAAACACAAAAAATACTAAAAACTATATTTTCTTTTTCATTTAAATCTTGCGTTAATTTTGGGATAGCCTTACATCTTTAATACAGTTTTCATAAAAATTGTTAAACAGCAGTATAATATGGAAGTTTCTGTCCGCTGTTTTATATTGTTAAAGGCTAGGGAGGCATGTGATCAGACCTGCTTCCTTTCTTTAGAGGACAAAATTAGGGTAACGCAAAAATCGCTATTAGATTATCTATGCATGCCTCGCCCTCTCCATGAAGTTATAAAAACATCTCGTCAGCGGCCTTCGAANAAATATATAAATCAACACTTATAATTCTATATATTTTATTAATGAAATCCCCTAAACATTTTTAAAGCACAATTTGATAGGAATGTAGTAAAATAGAAAACCTGTTAGAGAATCATATAAAAATTTTAATTTAGGCAATTATTACTTTTTGTGGATTTATTGTGTATTTGTACATAGAGGAGATTAATATTAGAAGGAAAAAGTTTAAGTATTGCTTAATGACTGATCCCCTAGGGCAAGGGCATACCAAGAAACAAATAGTGGGAAAAGTGGGTTTTATGATTTATTTTATCACTAAAATCATATTTGAAAACACTTAGTAAATTTCAATAAACTACTACTAGGTTATGGAAAAATTTAAATGCAAATTCTAGCAGTTTAATACAACTTTTAGCAAAAGTTGCATTGTAGTATTGGGGAAAGCTACTTACCACATCCCCTAATACACACAGGCTACAGCCATTCGAGACAGGATGAATTAGTGAATGGATTGAGGATATTGAGCTACTAGTATAATAAGGAGAGTGGTTGTGTAACATGGGAAAATTGATATCCTCTCCTCCACATCCCACACACTATATACATTAAGTATACTATCAAAACAATTAAGCCATAAAACTGAAAAATTAAAACTCTTAAGCTTAAGAATTCATACTTTTAATTAATAACAGATATGTTATTAGGAAATTTACAAGAGGATTGGACATAAAATGATAAAAGATTAATATAATTTCAAAGTAATTTTTTTTTTCAAATTGACTGCTACTATTCAATTTTTTCTTCTTTCTTCTTTTTTTAAATTAATGTAAACCAAAAGAATCAATACAAACACAACATTAGTCAACTAATAGACTCAGTATAAGTCTTTCTAACAGATTCCAAAACAAAGTTGGTTTTACATACATACACGTTTGTGTGTGTGTGTGTGTGTGTGTGTGTACAATCTAGCATCCATAATTAAAAAAAAAAAAAATGGAACCAAATGCAGTATTTAGGATACTTTTCGCAGACCTTTGAATGAATTTGTTAAGGCTGAAATTAATAAATTTAATAGGGAATAGCCCTCCAGGGTAAAGGGGTTTAGAGGGTGACCACAATTCAAAATCTTAATACCTTCATTATTATTAGCTTTAAAAAAAATTGTATGGAACATAATAGTGATATAAATTTTCTAATGTTTATCCTCTATGACATATAACCCGGCCAGTCTAGAGCAAAAGTAAATAGTCTTACCTTTTATGCTCAGGGTTTTCTATAGCTTATAAATTAATTTTTTTCATTTACTCTTATTCATAACCATCTTTAATGAAACATGGTAAATCTGCTTAAATTATGCAGATCCTGTCTGACTATGATTTAATTATAAGTACTTCATATAGTAGTGATAAAAAGGTAGAACCAGTGTTTTAATTATTATATTTTTTTTTTAAAGAAGGCTGGTAAGGGCTCTCAACTATGGATATTTGTGAATCATAAATTTGTTTACTTTTTTTAAAAATCCAAGGGATTTAACTAGGCCATTGTGATTAAACTGTAATAATGTATTTAAATAATTAATGAGAGGGAACAGAAAATAAAAAACTATCTGTCCTCGCCAGGAATCGAACCTGGACCTCCTGCTATCCGGGCTGGAATGCTAATTAATCCATTACACCACAAGGACTAGCCAGTTATCTCATTCAATTCCCTCTACATTAGCGAGAGCCTAACTTTTTTTTATTTTCTGTTCCCTCTCATTAACTCGAAGTAGCTGACATTGTCATG
>KZ807116.1:160620-182250 GCA_000696205.2 Oncopeltus fasciatus
TTTTTTTTAGTGGCATAAGATTAGGCATTGGAGTGCTGGTGGAATTTTGTGAAAAATGATGAACTCAGAAAAATAGTTAAAATTCAGAATAAGATACTTATTTTAAAATATATACTTAGAATGAGAATTAGAGGAAATTATACCATACAGATTTTTAATTACATTTACTTTTTATATACATTTTTTACTGAGGTAATATAATATAATGTGTCATTGTATAAGGCATAATTCTCAAAGAAGTATAGTTTCTGATTGTTTACAAGAATTCAACTCTCCACAATAAGAGCATTAAAATGTAAGAACTTCAAGTAAAGGCCTGTGACAAAAGTAAAATTTTCCAAATTCCAATAAAACAAACTATACAGATTATAAGAAAAGAATCATTGACTAGCATTTTTTTATTTTTTTTTTAACTTGGTGAAGAGTAATTGTTTTAAGCGGATCATAATGGTGAGTCTGAAGAAAATAATTAAATCTGAGATTTTGGTTCAACCTAAACAGTCAGATCAGTGGTGATGCATTAATATTTTAATTTTTTCAATTTCAATCATTAGAAGAGTCAAAATTCAACAACTCATGATTTTCTCCCTAATAAAAAAAAAATACAAAAATAATTTTAATACAAATTAAATTAAAACCTTACCAACTTCAAGGAATCCTTTGGAAGTCTGGAGACACAAGCATGTAAGGCAGATAAGATTTTTGGTACATTCTGTTTGTTTCCCTCTGCACCTAGCTCACTTGGAACATTTGCTTGAGTGTCTTTGGTTTGCCTGGCAACTACTGCATTGTCATTTGTATCTAGAACGCAAACCTTTACTGAGGTAGTCCCGATATCTATACCCAGGACCAGCTTTCTACCATTCCCAGCCATGTTAAAATATGGAGGGGAAATTAATAATTCTTAGAGATATTAATGAAGTCTAGGGTACAGATTATAAGGTAGTGAATAATCGAAACAGCACTGAAAAGGGGCAACACAGTTCAGCGCCGGCTTTGGGGAAAGACTGAGGGGGACTCTTATCAATGATAAGATATCACCACCGTCTCCTAAATAGAGGTGGAAGGGGAAAGTGACAGACTAAGTAGCAGTGATTTGCTTAAGCGTTCTTTCGTTCTTCCTGATACCTGCCAAAGAGAAATTAGAATAAATGTGGCACTTTTAATGTAATGAAATGTTTCACTTATTTTAGAAATAAATTATTTTCACCAACCTACTTTATTTTATTAGATTTTCATATTCATGTTTATGATGGGCATACAAAAAATAAGATGATGGGTCATTGAAAAATTTCTTTAAAATCTTTTCTTACTCATTCTACTTATATGAACCAAAAATATAACCCGTTCTAAATGTATGTGTATATATGAACCAAATACGGTATTTCGGCTTTCCATTGTAAATTTCAATTAAGTCATTATGGCTGAATTTCTTATAAGTGGGACTAGGAAGGAATAAAGGTAGTTGAGAAATAGGATTATTACAAAAATTTCTAGAAAACATTAAGTTTAAAATGTCTTTTCCAAATGTTTATTTGTCAATAAGGTTTTTTTTCTTGAAAAAAAAAATTCAAAATCATATTTCTATTTCTTAATCCGGATAGTGGGTTTTCTTTATAGGTATATAAAGACACTTCTCTCTCCACTAACTCTGTAATTCTCGTTCAAACTAATTTGACCCTAAAAGATCATGATCAGAAGCTCTTTTACATAGCTGCGATCTTCACAGAGCGGTGACTCGTACTGGAACGAGCCTCCGCCCTGTGGAGATCGCAATTATTGAAAAGAGCTCTTGAGGATGACCCATTAGGTAAGAAAACGTTAGAGCAAGAAATATAGATTTTGTGGGGAAGAAAAATTTGTTTTTATTTACTTATTTTTAATGTAACTATGAAAGGTGAGTAATCCCCTCTTTTTCCCTTCTGAACTTTCTAAGCCAGCATAGCAGAGGTAACTTTTATTCTCTATGTCCAGTGCCTCTTTTCATGAAGAGAGTTCTTCATTTAATTTTTTAATGATGTGAGACTTAGGAGCCATGTTTGTCCTACTTCATTTGAATAAAGAACACTAATTTGTCTTTTTAGGGAAGGGGGCGGGTAAAAGGAGTCCAAAATTTTAAGTCCGACTGTTGGGTGGACCCTATATTTTTAAATATTGTTAAACACTAGGGAAGTAGGTGGCGTGTGGAACATACTTGCACGGGAAGGGGTCAATTGAAGGATGACACCTGTTTCCTTTCTTTTGGAAAAGGGAAGTAGAAATACTAAGAAATCCTTGTGAGAATTTTTCAGGCCCTTCTCGACCCTTCCACGAAGTATAAAAGCTGCACTCCGAATCAGTGTTAAGTTAGTCTCCGTCTGTGCCTGTTTCAACGGTAGATCGCATGTTCCAAGCGTCTTTCCAGTGCCGTTAAAAGCAAAGTGATAAGTGACAGTGATTAACAAGTTATCTTTTTTACAAGAGAGCCTCTTTGTAAATAAGCATATTTAATTTATTTGTACGAAATAATTAATTTATTAGCTGTAAATAATTTATATTCAATACTTTCTCTTTATTTATTTATAAGCTATTAAAGGCAGTAGATTTTAAGGTTATGTTGTAATTAATTATCATATTAAATATTACTTTAATTTATCTTTGGTTTTAATTATTAGAGACCCGTAGCGGTATTGAAACAAAATTTAGTATTTAGGTTTTTCATTACAAATTCTTATAGAAATTTATTTTATTTTTTTAAAAATAAATCTAATAAGCAAAAGGGAGTTTAGAGACAGAACAAAATTATTTCCTTNAGAGTTATGTTCACTTATGATTGCTCTAGGCTGGAAGGGTAGTAGAGTGGGGGAAATGTTCCCCCACCGCAGTACATTTTATCCCTTAACAAGTTTATGTGAAAATCCTATGGAACATAATCAAGTTATTTTTTTCTGTTATCTTTTTTTCCTACCCCAAATAATTTTAAATTAATAATTATAAATTATTTCTATTTCAAGTAATAAACGTTTAATAGAAAACCTTAGTGTATCCGACTCCAAAAGCCTATTCTTAGTTGATTACGTCACTAGGATGTAATTAAACCCCGCATTTTTATAGAAAATGGATTTTTATTTCGCTAGACACAATAACCTCCCCCAGAAAAAATTTCGTAAGCAGGAATTTTCTTTAAAAAAGAAAGAGTTGTAAACATGCAGGGTTACGTCATATTGACATCACGAAATGAATAACTGTTAACATCTGGTACATTAAGGTTTATCCTTTGCTCTCATAAAATATCCTATCTTCCTTGGAATTAAGAACATTATTATTAAAACTTATTAAAAATATTCATCTTAGCATAATTTTTTTTTACAAAAATCTTCTTGAGATGGTTGCAGAATATATTCAGTCACCAGGAGATGTTCTAAAAAAAATCTTCCCTAATGAAGATGATTAGAGGATCTCAGGGTTTTTTTCTGAGATCCTGTACCATTATGTCATCTTCTGTTCATTGAATCCACAAAATAAGGAAGACATTTTTCTAAAGTAGTTAATTCTAAAGATTAAGGAATAGTAGGGCATAAAGACTAGAATCTGGTTCTAAAAACTAGTCAGTTTTTGGACACAAAGAAAAGTGGTTGAGGAAAAAACTTGAAGAAAAAAAAGGGCATATTCAAGATAAGCTATTTTCTTACTATAACTGGTAAAGGACAGCCTACTAGTCAAGACACTAACAAACCACTCATTACCATAAGAAATAATTCAATCTTGCACATAGGAAATTGATTGTACATATAGTATTGACAATTATTATTGTGAAAATTTAATTACAAATTATAATGAATGTATGCTAAATCTTTTAGAAGGGAGTTCTTGTGAATTATTACAACAACGACTGTATCAGAACCATTTATTAAGATTAATGATGACCTTAGTTGGTATATTGAAAAAACATTTCTTTTTGTATTGTGCATGCTTAAATAATGGATTTTTGTTAGATACAAGGCTTGTACAATTACTCATATGTAAATTAATACAGTCATACTCAGAAGAAAAAATTGCACTACCACTTGCAAGTTTTTTTTTTTTTTATATAAGAAGCATTAACTTTGGAATTTGGATTTGGTTGGCCAAATTGTATTAATGCTATTTTGGATATAACTTAATATACCTGGCAGCAACTATTATCCATTTTATGAAGTCATGTTGTAACCCATTATTTTTACTACTTTTTTTTAGGGAAATGCTGTCTCACCCAACTTTTTTTTAGAGGAGGGGTTCAGTGGTTTTCCCTCCAGATTTTTATGTCGCAAAATTCTGTGCACAGTTGAAACATAGTGATGTTAGTTATACTCCTATGTATAATTGATAAGTATTCTGAGTATATTGTTAGTTCATTACTACTAACATTGGTAACATTTTTTCATGACATTTCATTAGAAATATTTTTAGATGAAGGGATGCGTAATAAAAAAAGAAAAAGAAAAATAAGTTTTTCAAACAAATATTTGTATTATTATATCTATGATATAAAATACATTTAATGTTCAAAGTATAGCCCTTTGTTATCAACCGTAAATCTGATAGCCAATTGCTTGATTCTATGCTGATTCCACTCCTTGGAATGGCTGTCAAAGTACACTTGGACCCCCAATTTTAACTTCCACAAAATTATGAAATTTTTTCCCTTGAAGAAAATGGGCCATAGATCAAAACATTTATTAATCCTGCGGTGGGAAGTCTGGAATGTATGGTGGATGAGGCAAGAGTTTTAGCTCTTGAAGTTTTTAAACTTATCTTTGGCTCAACTAGAAGTGAGAGAATGAGCATTATCTTTATTGGAATAAAAATCCTTTTTGGTTGATGAAAGCAGGATAACTCTCAGACAACTTTGCATACAATCTTTCCAGTTGTTGGCAGTAGAGTTCAGAATTCATAGAGCATCTAACAGTAACAAATTCGTGAGGAATAACATATTCAAAAAACCCAAAGCATGAATTTTTTTTTTTATTGCTCCCTTGCAACAACTGGAAAAGCAATTTGACCAAAATCTAGCCATTGCTCATGGGCATTCGGATTACACCAGTAAGCCCACTTTTCATCCCAGGTGACAAGATTGAGGTAAAATCTAATACCAGAAAGGTTTTTCAATAAATTTGCACAAATTTCTAATCTATTTACTCATTTTTGAAGAGTACGTTCTTGAGGGACCAGTCTAGTGCTCACCATGGAGAGTAGATGGGGACGAACAGTATCTTTTAACATACCACACTTCCTGGCAAGTTTGTGAATACTTGTGGGCAGATTTGACTCAACAGCTTCCTACTGAAGCTCATCAATATCCATTAATGGTCGCCCAGAGCTCTTCTTACTTTCCAACATCCTATCTCTGATTTTTTTTTTTTTTTTTTTTTTTTTTTTTTTTTTCCAGTAATGACATAAAATTATGAGAATTCCGTAAGACAATGACAACATGAGTTTCTTCATTTAAACAAATAACTAAACTGTGTGTGTGATTTTTTTAAAAGAAGTTGAATGGGATTTAGCAAGCTTAGATAATATGGGATTATTAATTATTAGTAAGTATAAATAGGACTAAAACAATTACAGCCCTTTGAAATCTTGAATTTGATAAAGCGGTCATTTTAAAAAAAAAAAACTATTCTACCAATTTTCGCTTTCACTTATTAATAAGGAACATAACAGTAGCAATTTGGCCAGACATACAATTACATTACTTATTTTGTCGTAGGGACATAGAATTTGAGGCGATGATGGCACACAGGAAACTACCAAAAAGCCAAAAATTACCAAAGCAACAGGAATACTCCTCGACCAACTTGACATCCTGAGGCATTGCGATTCCTCCATCATATCGGAGAATATTTTAATAAACAATATCCACAGACTTTTATTTATTTGGAAAACGTATAATGAGTAGAAAAACTTATGTTAAAGAATTNAAATAAATGTTAAGATATAATGAAAATGAGAAATCTGCTTAAATTAGGCAGCTTCTGCGTGATGGGCTTTATTTATTTCTTCTTCCTTTTTCTTTTTTTTTAATTTGTAAAATATGTCAGATGATCTCATTAGCCAAGAAGTTTTATGATAAATATAAATATAAGTTTTTGTAAAACAAAAATGTTTTTACCTAATAAAAGCTTTGAATTACAAAAACTATGCTGAATGTGATCTAGAGAGACAGAAATCTACATACCCCCACCAATTCAAATTATCTCTTTCTTTCTCTTATTAGCAAACATGTATTTAGTTCAACGGTAACTGTTTAATGATATACTTAAACAGAACACAATATACCAGAGAAGGTGACTGTATAGTAACCATGTCTTAATATATAAATATAAAGAGACAAAGATGAATATAGAGATTTCTAAAATTATAATTTGGGTAGAAAGTGAGATAATTTGTTGGAACACCATTACAGTATATAATCCAAAGTATAAACTAGTGCTGTAACAAGATAAGGTTAACTAGAATTAATTCAAAATATTATTTTTGATTAAATTTTATTTGTCAAGAGACAAAAGAGAAAATATAGGAATTTACATAAAAATATTTATCATTATTAATTTTTTTTGGCATTTAGGATATAATGTTTTTCTACAAAATAATTATCACAATATAAATAAACAATCTATTCATATATAAATATTTGTAAGCTTACGTAGATTTTCTTTACACTTTACTCTTACTGATATAGTTTTCTTTTTTGAATCTTACAATTTCATTTATTACTTAGTAAATACAAAAAATTAAAAACAAATGAGTTAATATACAGCTAAGAGGTACACTATATCCATCTGAATATATTTATAGGTACGAACGTATTAATATAATTAACTTTATTCAATATACATTTATAACAAATTCATATACATCAATACATTATACTTCAATTATCATATACATTTAGGCCTTACTTCTGCAAAGATTAAATATATTTTTTTACAAAATAAAATTACACATTTGCATAAGGTATAATTTGCTAAATATATTAATTAATATTGGATAGGTTATGGGTGCTAAAGGAATATTTCTTATAAACTAACATATGAAACAAAATATATACAAATTTGATAACAAAGTTAGATAATAAAAATACGATCAAATATTAATTTCATAAAATAAAATGAAGATAAATAATCTCTTTATATTTGTTTGAATATATGTTATAGTTTCATAACTGTTACGAATAATATATTATTATTATTTTCTGCTTTGCACTTGCTATTAGCAAGTTAACAGAATGACAAGGGATGGCGGTGTCCTATTAACCTCCCTACTTTAAACAATCTTATTTTTCAGAAGATTAATTAATTAATGAAGATAAGAGCTACACAGCTAATAAGAACAAAATATTTTACCTCGTCCTTTTAAATCTTAAAATAATTTTTACAACTTAATAAATTATAATGAATAATGGGATAAATACAAATCAAGTTTCACTAATATTTTAGAAATTTAGTAGAAATGCCTAAAAAATTTTATTCTTGTAGAATTCTGTGATGAATAACAATTTGAAATTCATTATTACATCATCTGAAAAGTAAATTAAACTAAAAAAATTATTTTCGAATTTTACTAAATAAGAAATTTATGATTCAATAATAAAATGATTAAACTGTGATTTAAACATCTAAAACACGAGACAATATTTGCATTATAAAAATAATCTTTTTTTAATGTATTTTCTAAAATCAGAATTGTCTATGTATATATTAAAAAATGATTTATGTTTCAATCAATATTTTAAGGAAAGATAAAAAAATATCTCATAAACAGAAAAACAAAAAAATAAATTACTGGTTTATGATTTTTCATACAATAAAATAAAATAAAAATCCCATGGATTAGTTAAATCATCATGCATAGAGATGTGCAATCCAAATATAAATGAATATACAGGAATTTGAAATTCCTGAAAAGTGAAGAAACAACATTTTAAAATAAGAAGTGAAAAGATAATTTGGAATGAGCACAAAAAAAGAAATATCAATCTAAATGTATCTATAATAAATATAGGAAACAACCACAAGATAAGTAAACAAGCATTTTAGAGTTAACAGTTATAATACTGAAATTAAAAGTATATTTTTTTATTATAGCATGTCATGAACTTTTTTTTTTTTTTTTTTTTTTCACAAATTAGGTGCTTCAGAAAATGAGGAATTGACATTGAAAATAATTGAACAGTAAAAATATTATGAATTTTTTCAAAGTAATTACTTTTTGTTGAAATCAACAAAAATTTCCCAATAGTTTTCAATTAGCTTAAAATAAAATTGTATTTGAGACCTCCTCTTTATCATTATCAAAATCTGAGAAGCACTTAAAGTAAATAAGCAACATAATACCTCTTATTTTAGAGTTTGGTGTGCTTTAAACCCCGAAAAAACATTTTTTATTTTAGAATTTGTAATACACTATCTAACAAAATAGTAAAAATTTTAAAACTAAAATTAAAAAACATTTCATCATAATACTTCTATTACATAAATTTAATAATTTAGATATAATTAATTTAATTAATATTCAAGTACAATACTCATAAGAATTTAATACAGACACAGATACATTTCATAATCAGTTTACTTCTTTACACTCTATAGCAGTCAACATATAAACTGCAAGTAATTCAATGATTGGCACAATTAATATTTGTCTCTACTGGCTTACATCACAGCATGGAATACAAATAAAAATGAATTTAAAGGGCAATTTATGATGAAGGGAGACACTTTTCTAACAATTACCAAAATTCCCTTTGGTTTAATAACAAAGGTCCATACATAACTCTCAAGCGCTTAGATGAATCTTAAAGTACTTAGAAAATAATATTTACATATTTATATACATAATAAATTATTAAAAGAGATTTTATAAATTATCTGAGAAGAGTTTTAAACTTGAGTAAAATATTTGTAAAGCCCAATAACTAGTCATCTATAATAACAATCCCACAGAATTATATTTCATCAGATATTGTAGATTACCAGCCATTGAGGTTAATTAATTAAAATTAGAAATTTTAAGCCGAGATATTGAAATGAAAATGACCTTATGTTAAATTAGCCACAATAGAATTAAGAGTTTGAATATTATTTGAAATTTAAGCAAGCATAGATGATCTTTGACTAATAACTATTCATAAATTTTCTACATAAAGGCAAGACTATATTTTATATACTTTATTATTATTATTAAATTTAATGAAACATTTGTGGTAATTACATACTACCTTTATCAGTATTGGGCATATTAAGTTCAGCATTTAATTGTTTCTAACATAAGTTTAAGAAATATATGGTTACCTTAAAATAAAAAAAAAAAAATTCCTAAAGGCTTTGGAATTATTAGCCTTTTCTCAAAACTGGAGTTTCTAATATTTTTATTTTCATTCTTTACTTATAACATTAACAGGGTTAAGCAAAGGTGTAATTATATATTAACCCTGTTAATGTAAGGTAATATATATGTATATATAATGAAATAAATTTTAAAGGAACAATGTATGATTGTACAGCAACAACTTAATAGTCTTCTCAACATACAAATAAGTATTATAATTTATAGAGTTGAAATGTTTTTAAATGTATAAGCTCAATGAGTTTAATTAATTTTAGAAATACATTTTTTTTTTAAATTTTTTTTAATTATTGAGTCTCGAGTTATCAGTAGTTATTCTTGAGGATTATGCAAAATTTTCTAAAATAACAAAATGTAAATACCCTTAATAATCAAGAAAAATTATATACAAAAAAACTGATTTTTCATTATTCAAGAAAATGATGAAATATTTCTAACTGTCTGTATATGACTCATTTTAAATATAACTCATAATAATGATTTACAGGTATTAGAGATAATTTTGTATTAACACATACTTACGTGTCCTAAAATAGGACCACGATGATATTGTGATATAGTTTTATAACACCATTTCTCTTACTACAAAAATTTTGATGGAGATTAAAACTGGGAAAATATTTGAAAAGATAAAAAAATATATATTTATTGAAAGAGGAACAGTAAAATAAATGCTGATTTTCTGATAAATAGGTAGATAACTAAGGAATTAACTCCCATGCTGCCTTATTTTAAAATAAAATTAAAAAGTTATTTTAAATTAATTCAGAATAAATCGTTTGTTTAAAATAATAAAAGATTACACAGAATGTAAGTTTTGTTCCTTAACATCTAACAACAGGAAATTTATCTAGTAACCATTACAAATAATTTTTGTTAGAGTTAATCTAATTATTTGATTAGTAGCAACAAATTAAAAAAAAAAAAATTACAACAAGTGGTAACTCTCATTATATCGATGAGTATTTCCTATGGTAATAAGAACATCAAGTAATACATCTGAAATAATTACTTTTACAGCAAGAGAGGAAAAAATAAGAGAAGGAGCTTCACTTCAATTTTTTGAGATCAAAATCTGTGAGGGCCAGTTAAAATATCCATTTCAAAAAGTTATTTTTGTTAACATTTAAAATACAATTCATTACTAGAAATGCTTAGAATAAATAATGTAAAAATATACATCTATACAATGAAAAATATAATAAAATATATTTATCAAGAAATCGTACTATAAGAAAAATATAAGCTAATAAATGTACAAATAACTCATATATATATTTCACTTATAAAAGCTTAAGAATATAGTTTTGGCACACTCATATTCTTACTAGTGAGCTAAACTGAAGTCCAACATGTAGGACAAGCAACTCACTATTTGTAACTAGTAACTACAATTTTAAGAGTAATCATATTTTTTCTTCTCAAACATGATCATCTATTATTCATAATGTCAAAGACACATTTAAAAATAAGTTTATGATTAAAAAAAAAGGGTATTTCCCTAAACTCTTTTAAAGTCATTTTCTCGATTTATTACATGGAGTAAAGGAAGTGTAACAATATCACAAAAGGACAAAATAATGTCCAAAACAATAGTTTTATTTTCCCTTAACTTAGAACTGGAAAACACAATAAAATGCTAAAATCATGCATTGGGAAACTTCTTACACCCTAAAGATTTAAATTCAACTGGTAAGAATAATAATTGAAGATATATATGTTCAAATTTATGGTCCACGGACTGAATAAATATTTCATCAACCACTTACGATATCCCCAGAGCAAAAAATCATTTAAATCAAATTATTAAAAATTTTCTTTAAAGTACATAAATAAAACTATTTACAATAAATGATAAGTTCAAAACTGGCCCCAAAAAGAAAAATGAATAAAAAAATAATTTTAATAGTATACAAATGTAAAGATAGAAGTACATTGAAATGAATTGATAAAACTAGACTACAATTTATATACACAGCAATAGTAAACGACTACTCTCCTTCTACTGAAGTAGGTCTGACCTAACTGGCCAAAAGAGAGTTCTCCATTACTTACACTAATATCAATTAAAATTAAATAACATGTATGTGTTGCATGACGGTTGTTAAGTGAATAATATTAGCTTTCATTAAGAATTTTAAAAGGAAATAAGGTCAAAAGAGATAACAAAAAAAATCAATGGTAAATCTATCTATTAGTGTAATAACACACTAACATTATTTCATAAATATTCTCAAATAGTTCATATTTAGGTTAACTTTTTAAGTCTTACTGTAGATAAAATAAATAAAAATGAAGTAATAAAATAAATAAACAAATGCCTGTAGCAATTACTTTTCTGTACTAACTCTTGAATGAATTAGCACAATAAAGAAGGGATCATACTTATAATGAGGTTGAAGCTGAAAATTTCTGCAATGAAGGTGAAAAGTGTAAACAGAGGGAAGAAAATTTGTATTTTATAATTCATTTTATCAATGGAAGCCATTTCAATCAAGTTGCTAAAGTAAAATAAGAATCCAAGGATAGTTTGTATTTGCTTAATAATTAGGAAAATTATTTTCCTATTCTTAAAATTATATAATAGAACTGAAACATAAAATACAGACTTACAAAATTAATTTTACTACCATTTTAATTAAAGATATAAGCAAAATTATAATTAAAAGAAAGCAATGATGAAAAAATTTGATGAAGAAAGCACAATGATACTAAAGCAACGAGTTTATTGAAGAGTGTATAATAATTACATTAATATTATAAATGATCAGAATTTTTTTAAATGTAAATTTTTCATTTTTATTTAGGCAATCAGCCTCCTTCTTATCATAAAATGGTTAAAAATCAATTGCTAGATAAGAACTGTCTCGTTTAATAAAATTTATGATTTAAGGATGACTTATTCTCAATAGGTAAATTAAAAGTATGTTAATTCAAGATCACACTAATTTTTGAAGTTTAAACAGTAAGAATTTATCTTAACTTCAAAATAACTTCACTAAAAACAGCCATTCAACTTAACAACCGTCAACACATGAATGGCATAACAATCTGGAAGGATCTACAGTGTGTGTATCAGGAATTTTGTGCTATGGATACACACCCAATGAAAATTAATTACAGCCAATTCCAATAGATTAAACTTCTAATGCTCAGATGATGATGATACCTCAGCTAAAACTGGGCAACAGACTTCGGTCGAGACAAATGTCTCCGTCTGGCAAGTTCCGACATGATGACTGGGCCGAGGGTGAGGGCAGGAGGAGCAATGGCTCGGTACATAGCCGCAAGAGTCTCCCTTATTCGATCATGCTCCCTCGGGAGCCAGCCCGGGCCGCTCGGCCACGGCACCTGGGCATCGCTGGGCTAGACTTGGGCTGTGGACTTTGGACGAGACTTATGCCTGCGGCGTGCAAGCTCTGACATCACCACAGGTCCAAGGTTAGGGGCACGTGGGCCTACGGCACGATAAGTTGCTGCTACTGTTCCTTTGACTATTGCAACTTCTCCAGGAATTAACCTTGCTGTTGGAAGCCTGTTTCTGGCACTCAACCATGGATGCTGAAGCAACATGGAAGAAGTAGGCCTTCTCCCAGGCTCTACATGCAGCATTTTGCGTACTAAGTCCTGTGAAACATATAATCTTAAATGAGTTATAATCCTTAAATACATAACATTTCTTCATTCATTCTGAAGAAGTAAAATAATAGTTCTACAGTTTTAATTTGTAAGTCATATGTAGTAGGTACTATTTATATTGATTGATTAATACTTTATAATTAAAATAATTAATTAAAAAGTATTATGAAATATTATTTGGAAGGAATATGTACATGACCTGATAAACACACCCATTGGAAAGTGGGTATTTACATCTATTTATTTGAGGCTAAAATATAGAAAAAATAAATTAGAACAATTTTTTACTGAAAAAAAAAAAAACAAAACAAAAACAAACTTAGAACCAAAATTCATTATAGTATCAGTAATTCAATGACACAGTGATCATTGGACTGAAATTCTGAGAAATCAGAATTTTGCTTCATAGTTTTCTAACTCATTAAATTAGAATAATGACAGCAAGAAAGGCCAGACTTTTTACCAAAAACAAACATAAATAATATAATAATAATGACCATAGCCCATTACTAAAACAATATATCATTTAAATAAATATTTCTAAATATAATATAATATACACCTTAATTTTAATAATAACTAGCTTGTAGAAGAGCTTAACTATGTGCTAANTGTAGAGCAGTGGAATGAATTTAACTGGTTTAATTTTTTTTTTTTTTTTTTCAGAATATCAACATAAAAAAATAAATGCAAAACCTCAATCATTAATTAAAGCTTGTTAAACTGAGAGGCAAGTCTAAGTATAGAACAATTCTCATCTGTAAGTTAAGCTACTGAAAACAATAATTCAGGGTGAAAGAGCCTTATGAGGGACATCTTATATTTTTAAATAATTAGTCTTACATTCTTTATAAAATTTGGCCTGAAGATGGGAGTCTGAATTATAAGATATATCATTAAACAAGGAGACATACGTATTTTCAAAATGATTATATGGTAGAAATTCATTCATTGACATTTATTTATGAAAGCATTCATTGTCTGAAGGTTGTTTTTCCACCCAGAATACATTTAGGGTTGTGAAGATGAAAGAGAGTAGCCACTCACCCCATGTTGGTGAAGATAGTTGACTGTAGAGATGACTGTGTGCATGATTGCAGATGCTTCTCTCTCAGAGACTACTGATTCAGAAAGCACTTGTAATATCATAAAAAACTGGAGAGACCTCCACTCTACAATAAGTATAATAATGAAGCTAATTATTTATGAATCTGGGCTCAAAAGTTAGGACTGTGGGAAATAAATAGGACTTTGAGAATCAGATTAATAATAGTTAATAGAATCATAAAAATTTTAGAGATGAAATGAAACTTATAAATACAAAAATAATCAATTTTGTTGCTAAAAATAAACTATAAATGAATGAGAAACTTAAAAAAAATTTTTTTTTAAAAGTAATAATAAAAATGGAGTTATAATTGGACTAGGTAAAAATAAATTATTTACCCAGCAAGAAGAGTGTAGAGGAGAATTCCAAGAGACCAAATATCACAAGCTGCATCATAACCTTGACGCTTGAGGACCTCTGGAGCAACAAAATTAGCTGTATAGCATGGAGTCATTAGAAGGCCATTCTCAGCCCGGAGCTGTTTTGCAAATCCAAAGTCACAGAGGCGGAGCCCTTCAGGATTAGTATTTTCACAAGCATACAGGAGATTGGAAGGCTTTAGGTCTCGGTGTACCACCTAATGTAAACACAAGTTCATTATTTATACATGACTCACCAAATATTCCTTAGTTTACATATTTTAAAATAAACTTCAACAGTTCATTAAAAAAATATCACTGCCTAAATAAAATTATACCACAAGAAGAATAAGAAAACTGACATTTTACTTCATAGAAAATACATAAGATATTAATTTATATCAAAGTTACTAATACCTCCCCTTGGATCGCTATTAAGTCTACTTTCATTAACACCATAAAGGAACACAGAAAATCAAAAGGCAAGTCTAACAAAAACAGAATTCATGGAAACATAAAAATTCATTTTAACAACTATATATATATATATATATAATATGGCTGTGACTATATATGACTATGCTAGAACTGTGAAAGAAAGCTTAATTTGTAATTATTCATTCTTATAAATTAAATTTAGTTTATTTCTTTGAAATATATTTGAGATGCATCTTATATACTCACTTTTATAAGTGAAAAAATCTTTAAATCTAATAAGGGAACAACTGCCTCCCAGGTGGGTTTAAAGTTTTGAACACTAGCACACAGTGGTTTCCCTCAAAAAGAAAGTCTCTGTCGAACACTAGGTATCCTGGAACCTACGCTGTCTTCAGATGGTTATTTCTATTTTTTTAAATTTCTTTGACATGGGTATATGTTCCAAGTATTGTGTTTAATCATTAATATTCTATTTCTAGAGTGAGTAATTATATTTCATGCTAATAAAAAAATAGTAGGGAAGTGATTGCTTTGCATTTCTGGTAAAAATGATTGAGGTGCTATAGACAGAGTGTTCTCAAACAACGTGTTTGTTTTGTTTTGCAGAAAACATGATGAGTGTTATAGTAGAGCAACAAATTGTGAGATTTCACATAAAATTAGGTAAAACCCCAACTGAAACTTATCGTTTATTAAAAGAAGTGTATGGCATTAAATTTTATAACTTGTGCGAGTTTTTGAGTGGTCCAAGCATTTCCAAGATACCAGAGAAGATTTTGGAGATGATGACCGCCTTCCACTTCCAAAACGAATGAAAATATTGAAAAGGTTGGTCATCTGGTTCGATCTGACCATCGGTTAACAATTCGTTAGATTGCTGAAACTGTGAGGGAATTTACAAAGAATGTGTAAGGCAAATTTTACAATTTTAACATGCAAAAAGTGTGTGCGAAAGTGGTGCCTAAAATTCTCACAATCAAACAAAAAAAAAAAGCTCGTCACTTCAGATGACAATACAAATGACTTGAACTTCTTGGAAGGAGTCATAACATGTGACTTGGTTTTTCACTTCAATCCTAAAAAAAAATGTCAATCCATGCATTGGAAGGGAGTCGAACCTCACCAAAAACTAATAAAAGCTCATTAATTGAGAAAATCGAAATTCTAAGCGACGATAATAATTTTAGTCGACATTCATGGGATTGTGTACTTTCACTGGGTTCCTGAAGGTCAAACTATTAATCAACATTACTAGTGTGAGGTACTTGCTCAACTACGCAAAAGTAAGGAAAAAACGACCCGAATTGTGGAAGATAAGTCATGGGTTCTCCTTAAAAAAAAAATGTGCCGACTCACAACGCATTGTCTGTCAAGATATTTCTAGCCAAGTAAAATTTTGCACTTTTAGACCATCCACCTTATTCGCCTGACCTGGCACCATGTGACTTATCTCTTCCTCAAGGTCAAATCTGCATTAAAAGGAACAAGATTTCAGTCCGTTGAAGCTAGGAAAGAAAAAGCGGCACGTGTCACACAGGAGCTCACAGAACAAGACTTCAAGCACTGTTTGGAACTATGAAAAATTTGCATGGAGCGCTATAAGGATCGAGAAGGATAATAACTATGATATTGTGATATAGTTTTATAACACCATTTCTCTTACTACAAAAATTTTGATGGAGATTAAAACTGGGAAAATATTTGAAAAGATAAAAAAATATATATTTATTGAAAGAGGAACAGTAAAATAAATGCTGATTTTCTGATAAATAGGTAGATAACTAAGGAATTAACTCCCATGCTGCCTTATTTTAAAATAAAATTAAAACGTTATTTTAAATTAATTCAGAATAAATCGTTTGTTTAAAATAATAAAAGATTACACAGAATGTAAGTTTTGTTCCTTAACATCTAACAACAGGAAATTTATCTAGTAACCATTACAAATAATTTTTGTTAGAGTTAATCTAATTATTTGATTAGTAGCAACAAATTAAAAAAAAAAAAATTACAACAAGTGGTAACTCTCATTATATCGATGAGTATTTCCTATGGTAATAAGAACATCAAGTAATACATCTGAAATAATTACTTTTACAGCAAGAGAGGAAAAAATAAGAGAAGGAGCTTCACTTCAATTTTTTGAGATCAAAATCTGTGAGGGCCAGTTAAAATATCCATTTCAAAAAGTTATTTTTGTTAACATTTAAAATACAATTCATTACTAGAAATGCTTAGAATAAATAATGTAAAAATATACATCTATACAATGAAAAATATAATAAAATATATTTATCAAGAAATCGTACTATAAGAAAAATATAAGCTAATAAATGTACAAATAACTCATATATATATTTCACTTATAAAAGCTTAAGAATATAGTTTTGGCACACTCANTATATATATATACAAATAATAAGATTAAGAAGTAAAAGCACACTTAACAATTACAGTGAAAAAGGTAAAATAGAGGCACGAACAAAATAAATTGACAAAAATTAATAGAATGATTCCCTTCTTAATGTACCTTGTTAGCTCTAGTGTATCAGCTATAAACTATACATTTTTCTGTTTCTGTTTACAAGTGATTTTTAATTTTTTTTTTTTTTTTAATTTATTACCAAACCATTATAAAATTGTTGAGTCAATTTGAAATTTAGGCTACAAGAGACTTACAATAAGTTTTTTTTTTTTTTAATGTGGTTCTTAATTGATCATACTTATGTTATTTAAAGCTAAATAACAATAAGTCTAATTCAGGTATGTATTAATAGAGACCACTCCAGATGTGCTTTGGTAACAAGTGAGCTTGTTGGTCGCTTTTACTGTTTTTAAATATAACTAATAATAAATTATAAATGAAAGATAATATTATATGTAAAAATTAAATTAAATTTATTAACAAGAGTTTTAGAACTTAAAATTATATGAAAGCTCATACATCTCTGAGGTAGACAATGTTGGGATGGCCTCGGTAGCGGAGAAGAATGTCTACTTCCTCCTGACAGTCCCTTTTCAGCTTGTCTATTACCTGTAAAAAAATGAAAGATATTAATTCACAATAAAAAAAATTCCAAATGAAATTTATCTCTAAGTTGTTTTTTTTCTCTGATGGTAATTTTTTTATGGATTATAAAAATATCCTGGCATATATAGACTATATAAAATTATTAACATTTTTTAATATTCTCATATATACTAAATATGTACCCATTGTTCAGATGTTGAATATTTAAAAATATATAACAAAAAAAAAAATAACCAAGAGAATATACCAAATAGGTTTAGAGTCCCTGAGGTCTGGCGTTTATTCTAATTCTATACCAGAGACAAAATAGAATTTTTATCTGTGGGAGAAAGAGTGCACTATACTTTATACTTTTCAATATACAATATAAAAATTTTAAGAGTTGGTGATTCCATCATCAGAGCTGATCAGATTTTGTTGAGCATTTTTTTCAGGACTGTTCTATTTTTTCATAGTATTGGTTTCATGAAAGAAATTTTCAATTATTTTCATTCTGTGAGTGAAATACTATAACATTTACTCTATTTTTATAATTAGATTTTGGAAATATAATNAATTAGAATAATGACAGCAAGAAAGGCCAGACTTTTTACCAAAAACAAACATAAATAATATAATAATAATGACCATAGCCCATTACTAAAACAATATATCATTTAAATAAATATTTCTAAATTAAATAGTAAAATTTATCAGATGTAAAGAATGATATGTAAGATTTTACTGCAGGAATTATGATTTACTGTTGACTATCAGTCATAACAATTAGAATAAATTGACTATTACTTTTAATGCTTCCAGTTTATGTGTGATTTGTATCTTGTGATTAATGTATTATATTATACTTATAATAGTATTGCATTAAAAAATGTCTCATTTATATGGGCTCTCAGATAATTAAGCTAAAGTTAAGAATTTAAAAAAAATAAATGTTTTGATTCATTAGTTAATGAATCATTAAGTTTAGTTGAACTATCTTAGGACATCCCCTTCCACAAAATGCCATTTTAAAGATCTTAAAGAGAAATAAAATATATCAAAATAAAAATATATTTATTGTAAAATAACTGCATTATTTACCTTGACAGCCCATTCACTGCGAGATTGTCTATGAAGAGCGAGTCGGCAAATTGAATAACTTCCTCTTCCAATTTCTTCTCTCAACTCATAGTCTTCATGAATACTGTTGGGTTTTGAAAATGGCATCTTCAAGGATAAAAATTAATAAATTAACTGGCTGACAAAAAAAAAAAGGAAGATAATTAAAAAGTTGCAGAATCTTAATAAATATATATACATACCCTTGTCAGAGGTTCAAGAGCTTTGGTTGGCAGTGATTCGGGCTCAAGGAGACAAGGTGCAATGAAACTAAACCCTCTAAAGAGCTCATGGGCATTTGCTGAAGGAGGAACTCCAGGTGAATCTATAAAATAATTATACTAATTGTACAATTCTCATAGGAGAAAAAATTAATATTAACTTTATCTATGTTTCACATGAATAATAGGTTAGCAATTTTTTTTTTTTACAACAAATTATGTTGAGACAGAGTAATATTGTTGAGACATTATTAATATCCTAAATATAAATGTTATTACCTTTTGGAGACTTAGAAGTAAATTCTGAATCAAAGTAGAAGGCATCATCAGCCCACTGTGCAGCAGGTTTGAAAGGAGGTGTTAAAGCCTTCTTTAAAAGCTTATCCCAGTCAATTGTTGCAAAGAATGAATGGCTTTTTATTTCATTAACACCATCTGGCCCTTTGGGAAAAATGAATCAAATACATAAACCATAACTCTCTAACAATGACTATTCTACTGTTTATTATTATGACTATTATATTATTTATATTTAAATAAATAATGCTTCAAACAAAATCTGAGAATAAAATATTAAATGAATGAAAGAAATATTGAATAGTTTCATATGTAATACCTGTTCACAGTAACACATTTATTGAATATAATTTTCATGACATAAAATCAATTATGAATAACATTTTTTACTATATCTTAATAAAGAAATTTATCAATAAAATGTTCTTATCATATTCTAAAAATATGTTCCAAAACAATCAATTCAATTATTTTACTTTAGATTATACAACTTAAAATTTTTTATGAGGTATAATAAGGTAAATCAATCATTAAAAAACCCCTTATGTTTTTTTTTACAAATTTAATAGGACTAAAAAATATTTTTTGTTTAGAATTGCCTATTAGCAGTATAATTTGTCAGTAACATGCTATTTTTCTAGATTATACTAAACTACCAATAACCAAAATTTACAGATCTGTTGTACAAGAGTATTATACACGATTTGTTGTGTTCCATAATGTTTCTCTCTTAAGTAAGTTGGAATACAAAAATATAGAGCATAAAAATTACTTACTAATAAAAAAAAAAAAAACTTTTGCTTGAAGAATATACTCATAAAGCACAGTTTGAATTTTGGAGGAAATAACATTAAATAAAAATGAGCATGAAAGGTATGACCAAGAAAGTTTGCTGTAGACTCGCCTGACGTTATTAAGTGTTTTTTATGAATGTGTCAGAACATAAACAGAAAATTACATTTTACTCCAATTATACTCTGTAAACATGTAAATAATGGTTATAAAGTTTGTACTCCAAACCCCTCTCCCAATCATCCGATTTTATCCAAAAAATGAATTTTTTCAAGCGCACAAATTTCAAAGCCTAAACAGAGAATTTGGTTTCTACATTCTAAAAATATGAGGTTCTAACCAAAACTCGAGATTACATTTTTTTTTTAAATGTTACAAAATTTATATGTTAAAAGATTACATTTTAAACCTACTTTGTTCTATAATTTTTTTTTATTGTAATGTATTTTTGTAACCAGATGTGTGCAGACAAATATATAATTTACACATATACACAAAAACATAACATTTTTAACGGACCATATTTTTAGCTGTCCCTATATAGGATTAGTGAAGATCCATTGAAATTTTTCAAAAAACATGCCATGGTATAGTAAAGAAAAAGCTTTTGTTAAATTTTGAAATTACAATGTTTTTTTTTTC
This sequence comes from Oncopeltus fasciatus, assembly GCA_000696205.2. NCBI lineage: Eukaryota > Metazoa > Arthropoda > Insecta > Hemiptera > Lygaeidae > Oncopeltus > Oncopeltus fasciatus. The sequence continues at coordinate 181,612 of KZ807116.1, forward strand.
TGGCTTCAGTGAGCTGCTCAATCATTTCTTTTATATTACATTAAAAAAATATATACCAAGCATTATGTTTTTTTGTAAAACAAGTTAAAAAAACAAAAAAAAAAAAAAATAAAAAATAAAAAAAACATCTAGACCCTTACCTGCTCCGAGTCTGTTGGCTGGGTTCCTCTTGAAAAGAACCCTAAGGAGAGATTGAGCCTCTTGAGAGAGATGTTGGGGCATCCCTAACTTGGCTTTTAATATCTGAGTCATAGTCTCTTTCCGGTTGGCTCCTTGGAAAGGTAGCGTACCAGTCAACATTTCAAACTGAAACAGTAAAATAAGTTTTTTTTAAAAAGATATTTATGATATATTAATTTACAATAAGCAAATAAATAATAACTCATTTCAAGTTTTAAGGTTCCCAAAACATAACTTTTTTTGTGATTGAAATCTGATTAGTTAGAAGGCTTTAAAGTAATCTAAATATATGAAATATTTATTTTCCCAACAATTAAGCAAAGAAAACAGTAGACTTATAATTGTACTTTCCACAAACAAATTTCATACATGTATATGGCTAAGACAGTTTTTTAAAATCATGTGAAAATAATATTTGTCATATTTAAAATATTTATTTATTGATTGATAAATAAATTT
>KZ807116.1:190066-223930 GCA_000696205.2 Oncopeltus fasciatus
ACTCAGGAGTCTTGTGGTTAAAACTAAAGACTCCAGTGTTTATATATACAATATATATATATATATATATATATGAGAATTTAAATCTCTTCTCCCGAGAAATCAAAGTCCCTCCCTTGGCAGCTTGAGTGCTAATTACCAGTCTCTTACTTAAAAATATGAATACTCTCTATTTTATTTTATTTTTTCGATATTTAATAAAAGCATTAAACGCGGGAAAACAGCTGAAAAAAAGCACATTTTGCGTGGTGGATTTTCCAACGCCATTCTAATACTTTTTCATGGTATAAGAGAAATCATAATAGGGCATGGTAATGAAACGTACATTTTATCAGAGTAGCAGTAGTAGTAGTAGTAGTAGACTGAAGGGCAATCAACTTCTAGGTTATTACGCCCTATAAATACCCTTTAATATGTTTACTATAAATTAGTTAATAAAATACAGGAATCAGGATTATTTCGACCACTATAACAACCTAAATTAATGGATTTTTTTTAATTAAATNTGATCAAGAACTGGTGGGATAGAGAGAGCAGTGCACACACAAAAAGAAGATATCACAAAGAGTAAAATTTTCGGGGATCTCTCACCCTTCGTCGGTGAGGAGTGAAGAGAGTATAGCTAGACTAGTCTCTACCCAGTATCTCTTCACTCCTCACCGACGAAGGGCGAGAGATTCCCGAAAATTTCCTTGTGATTTTTTTTCTTTTTGTGTATCAACTGCACTTCAGTCCATCTGATCTTGATTACTACACTCACACACATATATACATGTATTAGTGCCCTAGCGTGTTCTGAGCTAAATGTCGCGCATTCTTTGAAATCAATTCGAAATTTAAGCTTCTTTTTGAAAATCATCATAGGATGAATCATTATAGAGAGCGAGGTTTAGTGATTTTTCCTTTTGAACTCATCGCTCTCTCTCTACTTAAGTCTCATATCTGAATTGAGACATTAGGGTAATCTGCCTGCCGCACGCAACTCGTGCGTGGGAGGCTACTATTAGAGGATAGGAGAGGGTTTCGGACAAGCCTGAGAAAGAGCGCGGTCGAGGACGACGACATTCGCTACACGGCCGTCCCCGACCGAGATATCGAAGGCGGGAATAATCGATTTGTTTTCTGTCTCCATTCTGGGGCTCCGTCATTTCCTACTCTGAGGATATGAAAGCCCAGCAGCCGGGCTGCAGAGTGTCCCAATCACTGGCTATTTTCCCTGACACAATGGGGGGGGACATGTCCCTCCCTCTGAGCGTGACTGATCCCTTCACTACAGCCCCTAATCCAACTGTTTTTTTTTCCTCACAAATTGGATGGCATGTTAATTAATGGGCCTAAAATTGAGTGTACGAGTAAAAATGAAATATGAATTTTTATGATCAGCTGAAACAACAGGTGATGGCGAGAATATTTTTGACGAGTCGATAATTCATCAACAACGGTCATCATCAACAAAGATGTTTTCCTTCACTACAAATCTGAGAATCAATCGGACTCAGCTTAGACTGCTGAATTTCCTACAGTATGTCTAGAGCCCATCTAAATATGTCTGTTTCAGTAGTTGTTATGAAAGGATTGAACTTTTTTATACAGGTATGTTAAATAATAAATATGTTAAATAAACTTCTATGTGAAAACTTAATTTGTATTGTGAATTTGTGAATTTTGTAAAATTTTCACATATCCTACATTGGAGACGCTAGGAATATGTACAAATATGTCTTTTTGATATATAATTTTTAAAATAACAAAACCTTATTCAGTATTTTAGCTTCTAAAGCACTGGATAAGTCTGTTAATTGCTGAAATGAGTCGAGATGAACAGGAGATTTGAAGAGAAACCAAAATTTAAACTCTTAATATCATCGTTATTAATAGGATTACGAAAAAAGTGTTAAGAACTAAATATGTGTAAAATGTAATTTGACAACTTCTATATTATGTAACATAAAAATATAAGTAATGTAATGTTTAAAAAAAAAGTATGTGTATGTGTATGTAATATTAAAAAATAAATAAAATAAAAAATAAAAAAAGAGAGAGAGAGAGACACTCAAATGTAATCAATTTTGGTTGAAATCGAATGAAGTGAAGAGAGAAAGACTCATCCTAAGTCCAAAAAGAAGCTTAAATAGTGATTAAAACAAACATACACCCACACAAACTCACACACACACGCGCGCGCGTAAATTTTTCAAAAGTTACGTCATGGTATCCACTTGAATGTATTTTGATTTCCCCAAAGAAATCAAAAGACATTCAAGTGGGTACCATGACGTGACTTTTGGTTTTATTAACATTGCTGATATATTTATTCACATACAAAAACCAAAGTACATTATTTTAAGAATTATCCTTCTAATGTTAAAATGCATTTCTTAAAATATTTTACAGGTTCAAGTTTTTTTTTAAACAATTAACTTTAGTTTTTTAGTTACTTATATTTCTCTATATCATCAAATTACAAGATGTTATTAATAACAGAATGTAATAAATAAAGATTTTTTAATTTTAAAAAAAATTAAGGAGGTCCGGTGTGTCCAAGTGTCATCAAATTACAAGATGTTATTAATAACAGAATGTAATAAATAAAGATTTATTAATTTTAAAAAAAATTAAGGAGGTCCGGTGTGTCCAAGTTTCATGAAACAATTATGTTAAGAAAGGAACTTTTCAAGACTAAGTTTTAGCTTATGGCATAATAGNTATATAGAGAGAGAGAGAGAGAGAGAGAGAGAGTGAGAGCTGAAGTATTCTGAGAATTTTAATTAAGAGCAAACACCATTCGATGCTAAATAAATTCTAATAAATTTACTTTGTCAGTGACCTTCGTATTATGAAAATAAACATTTTAGTGGAAGAGAGCAAAAAATACAAGATCATAAAGATTGACCTCTTGATCAGGGATTAGGAAGAAATATTGCTATCACTTATATACTCTTTATCTTAAAATTACGGGCAGGAAGTATTTTATTTACGAAAGGACAGACTCTTTATCTGCTTTGAGATATGATAATTCTGCATTTATCCATTACGGTATTGAAGTTATTCTCTTCGCAACTAAATCATGATGAGATGGAAGAAGTTCATCATTATATCACAAGATCATAAATTAATTAAGTTGCTTAATATATAGGAAAATCACTTAAGATATTGCTAAATTCATAGGATAGATTTATAACAAAATGCCTAATACGTAAAACATGCTTCATTTGTTTAAAAATTATAGTTTTGTAAGGAGACTGATATTCTATAGTCGAGGAAGGTTATGCAAGAACTGTTTAGCAAATCAATGGCCATCTCTTATTGCTTTGTACTTGAAGAAAACTTTATCGCACTCTTGACCAGAGTACGTCAGTAACTTGGGTGAGTGATGGTGTAATGAACAGTGATAATTTCGACAACATGTCTAGCAGGTTAGATCTCTGATACAACTACTACTGAGACGATATGGGGAATGAATATTAGAGAAGCTATCAAGATATCCTGGGGTAAGCCGTGTGACGTCAATACCAGCTGCAGTTCCCGAAACCTCACTGTCGGGAGGGAATACATAGCTCGCTGGTGGCTCTGGGAATCCCCAACCTTAACCACAGCCCCCCTCTAAGCAGAAATGGAAACGACACGGAGGTATGAAGCATAAACAGGAGAGGCTCGAGTAATTTGGACTAGTGGTATTTAGCTGAACTCCATGTTTAGTTACATATTTTGTGTATTCCTAACCCTATATTCGCAATAACAACACCCCAGCAACACTTAGAATTGACAGGGAAAGATGATACCAACTCCTATTCAAAAAACTCCTATTTTAAATAAATTAAAAAGGGAAAATTCTATGTAAGCTTTCAACATCTCAGAGGTGTCTGTAGAGAAACAGTTTTTTACAAGAAAAAAACAAATTATTCATAAATGGTGCTGGCAAACCTCTCAGGGATGCTAAAACAGAGCATAAGTGTTTCTTTTATAAATATTAATTTAGTTGTGGTGTATCATTCCACGTAAATTTTAAACAATAAATGCGAGGAAATAGAATAAAAAATCTATCCAGGACTCGAACCTGGATCTCCTGCTTTCCGGGCCGATATGTTACTGTTACTGTTTAAAATTTACGTGGGATGATACACCACAACTAAATTAATATTTATAAATGAAAATAAAAAGTAAATAACAAGAGTCGACAGATAGCTAGACAATGTCAGCTCCTTCGAGCATAAGACGGTGTATTCGTCTTTCTCGTGGGTTAGGCTATCGCTAGTGTGGTGGGAATTTAATAAGTTATCTAGCTCGTCCCGGTGGTGCAATGGAATCATACCGGCCCAGAAAGCAGGAGATCCAGGTTCGAGTCCTGGCAGGGACAGATAGATTTTTCATTCTATTCCCTTGCATTTATTGTTCATAAGTGTTTCTGTTCCTATAGACTAATAATCGTATTATCATCCATCAAAGACATTATTTTAGTCATGATTTGAGATACGGAATATATCCCTTGTATATTATATTCTTTTCCACAAGGACGGCTCGTTTCTGGTTGTCGTCATTAGTATTATTATTTAGTAAACAGCAAAATCTAGATATATTTATGTATATTATGTCATATGAGATGTACCAGCTGAACCCTCCTGGTAACACTGAATTTTCTTGCGAAATAAGAGTTTTTCATTAAAATGTTTAAGATTAAAAAAGTCGGAGTATTTAATTAGACACACATCAAGTGCTTTAAATATACAACTAACGCTAATAATAAGGATGATAGCATAATCTAGTATTGTGGTTTTCTTTAAAACTACCGCTCCCACGGCCGATTTCAGCCATTAAAGTGCTAACCTAAGGGTTTGTGGAAAGAAATCCTTATACCAAATTTGATTTTGATTGTTACTTTGAAAATTACGGGCATTCCACCAACAGACTCGCATACACACAGATGAGCGTGTGTGAGTCTGCATGAAGTTTCGAAAGGATCACTATAAAGCACTTTAGCTGCTCCTACCTAAAACGTTTTCAACGTCCGCGACGTGGTTTTAACGCGAATAACTTGATTTTCATGAGGAGGGGGGGGGGAACTCTTCGTAAGTATTTTTTTTATATCAGTCATTAGCTACATATCCTGAGGACTTAGAAACAGGTCTTCAAACTGGTTTTAGACTAGCTTTGGGAGGACATGGCTTTGCATTCCCCCAGACAGTCAGGGGACAGAGAACTTAGTACAGGACACAGATCAGAGGTTACTTACTAATACTAAGGTTTCAATACTAATACTAAGGGTTTAATAGTATAACCCGTCTTCAACCTCTTCGTATCAATATTAAGTTTATTATCATAATCGTAAACAGAACGCTGAGACCATAACCCACTACATGTTTACATTGTCTGCGGATGAATTAACTTAACAAGAGCAATAGAAAGTTTAAACACACACACACACACATTTATATAAGGTATATATAGAAACACTCGCTGCTGCGATTTATAGTGATCAAGAACTGGTGGGATAGAGAGAGCAGTGCACACACAAAAAGAAAAAATCACAAAGAGTAAAATTTTCGGGGATCTCTCACCCTTCGTCGGTGAGGAGTGAAGAGAGACTAGCTAGTCTCGTCTCTACCTAGTGTATCTTCACTCCTCACCCACGAACGGCGAGAGATCCCCAATAATTTTACTCCATGTGATATCTTCTTTTTGTGTGTGCACTGCACTCTCTATCCCACCTGTTTTTGATTAATACACACACACACACACACACATACATATACTTTGATACTTGGAGTAAGATTGACCAAAAAAGAGATTGAGGTATATTTGGAGTGTGTTTAATGCAAATACACATAAAGACAGGTCAAAAATTAAGGAAATTTTTCCGAATGTTAAGGGTACACAAGGAAAAACTGTTAGATTTTAAAGAAAAAAATGAGCTCGTAGGAATCTATTAGAAATACTTAAATCCACTTAAAGGCATAAGAAAAACGGAAGCGAGTTTAAGCCTCGTTATGTTCTGAAATAAAGCCAATATGGCAACAAGGATTTGCTGTAAATGAAGTTAATTAACGATGTAATCATTTCACGTTATTATGAATGAAGGGGAAGAGGTGAATGGATACTGGGTTAGCCCATTGAGGAGTCTGTCCCCTCCACTAACCACACCCTTTTTCACGGCTTAAACGGGATTGATGAAGTTATAGACAGAGGGGTGGCTTATCTAAAGTCTAATTAAATCCAATTCAGTCACACTGGGACTGAGTTAGGAGAATAAACTTTCCGGTTATCGGCCATTGTAAGCAGATTGGATACTTTGATATCTTCCCAGCATTACCCAGAGAAAATTACTTTGAAATTCCGGAAAAATTAGCCAGGCAGGAGAACAAATCTAAAGGGTTATTATAACTACCAATGAATATAGAACTATCATGCCTTCTGTAATCCGTCTTCATTGGTTTCTGCAAACCATCTTCTGTTGGCGAGCACTTTCGGACATTATTTATCCGAATAGACGTGTTCACTCTGTCACTGTCTGTATATATATGAATACAGACAGAGACAGTGAATACAAGTACTCGGCCACAAGGATGGACAATGTCTGAAAGCGCTCGCCAATAGAAGATGGTTTGCAGAAACCAATGAAGACGGATTACAGAAGGTATGATAGGAGAACAAATCATTTATTTGATTTTACAAGCCGAAGATGGCAACGATGGCAAAAGATGGCCAGAGGATAAGCCGTTCAACACTCATATTTAAAATCCTAAATACATGTTTTCCACTTAGTTTCTCGCAATAAATTGTCTGCTCACAAAAAAAAAAAAAAAAAAAAAAAAAAAAAAAAAAAAAAAAAAAAAAAAAAAAAAAAAAATAGTAGAACGATTCCTTAGGTTTAAGCGGCCTAATGTATATATATGGAAAATCAGATTTAAAAAGTGGAAATATCTTTAGAATTTCCAAAGATCAGGAATATGGTATAAATGGAAGGTAAGTCATAGTAATTCAGCAGAAAATTCGAAAAAATAAATCAACAGCAAAAATATACAAATTTAAAACAATAATAAAGAATAAGCCCATATATAAAAAAAACTACAAAACATCAAATATTAATTAAGCACGAGAAGAATAACTAACTTTTCGTTAAACCCAATATGAAAGCCATTTAGAATGACCACTTACTAAGTATTGATAACAATAATGAGATATAATATACCAATTGAAATTACCTATAACACACAACCCTCAAAATATGGACGCCCGCTAGAATTATTTTTCTTTTAAACGTCGAAAAAATGTTAGGTATATTCCCCATTTTTTATCAATTCAATGACCGATAACCACATGACTCAACATCTTATCTTCTAACAACTTATATCACAAGCAATCTTAAGGGGAACGGACTTACTCCATCAGCCTTTATCAAATACATTCATACTCTAGGCTCCTGATTTGTCTAGAGCGATTTACTTAATGTGGAGCTGAAGGCACAACTGACAAAATCCCTTTGAGCGCAAGGTCAACTAAGTTGACATATTTCCGCAAATAGAGAAAGGAGTTAGTAAAGTGGATCTGCCCGTGTTTCTGAATCCAGGAGCTACGAGTTCAATTCCTGCCCTGGGCAATTAATTTTGTATGCTAAAATAGGAATATGCCCAAAGAGGACCATGGATGTTCACAATAGAGTGTCTGTCTGTATACAGTCACTCTCCTAAAGGTAGTTTATAAGTTTAATAAAAAATATTTGAGTTCACATAAACCTGTAGGTAAACTCACAATGATAAAAGGAATGATTTATTACTTTAATTTATCAATAAAAGAAAACACTCTTTAAAAGCGGTGAAGCAAAACAAAGTAAACACTAAATTTCCAGAACTTCTTTTCTCATTTAGTCTGTAAAGGTTTAGCACAAGCGGTGAATTACCATTAGCCAAACTTAAAAATTAATTTTGATGTTTATATTTAAATATGCAGAACAATGTGCACACATCTCATTCAGAGTGCGTGGCCACGGAGTTGGTTCGGCCACGGCTTGGGAAGGAGGAACAGATCTGAGAGGAGAATTAGGTTGGTTTTTACAAGAGCCATAGAAGAAACAGGAACCCTTCCTGGAAAGTGACCAGGAAAGAGGCGCCATCTGCCATTCACTGGAAGTTCAGGCCTTTCTACACAGAAGAAAGAGCACCGTTGTTCACCTCTCTGGGCCAACTGAAAACGAGAATGGGCAAAACCTCCCTTGCCCTGCCTCCTAAAGAGGAGAATGTAGTTCTACTTAGTGTACTGCACGAAAATGCATCTATAGTCCCTTAACATGTGAGAATGGTCGGGGTTTCGGCCAGGAAGAAAAAAAATATACACCAAAATTTGGAGTAATATTTTTATTTATGCCAACGTTTCGGCTTAGCTAGTAAGCCATCATCAGGGCAATGGCGTTGAGTGGAGAAATCTCCCCAGGGTGTTAGCTAGTAAGCCATCATCAGGGCAATGGCGTTGAGTGGAGAAATCTCCACATATTTTTTTTCTTCCTGGCCGAAACCCCGACCATTCTCACATGATATTCGAGACGGCCAACCAATCATCAACTATAGTCCCTTAACTGCACTCGGACAGGCTTGAATAACCGTCGAGGTGTAACGACAACTTCAGGGATATGAGATTTTATCTTTATTGCTCTTTTGGCTTAAGATGTAGATGGGGTTCTGCCGAAATCTTGATAAAAAAAAACCCCATAATTTTCATCAAAATTTGCAATTTTATTTATTACTCGCTCATGCTACTGTTTACATTGTAAGCCATTATCAGGACTAGTATTAAAATTAAAATGCCACGAGAAATGATAATAAATAGAACCAGTTATAAAACAGATAATGACAGTAAAATATACAAATAAGTTAGTGAAAGTGTATTAGAGCATGAAGAGACTATAAATATATAAACAGTCTCTTCACACATATCATTTTCATTATTTTCCATTCCCAGATTATAGTTTTCCATTCCAAAATTCTCTATTTTGACAACTCCCCTTCCCCTTGATGATATGTGGATGAGTTGAATTATGTGTACGTTACCTCTTCAACCAATCAAATCTCCAAGGTCCAACAACTTCACAATCTGTCTGTCTCAGTCTTGTATTTACTAAAAGCGATATAGTGGCTTGTGTATGCGAATAACTAGAAAGGTGAATTACACTTTTGGATCTCTTATGTTTCTTTTCCGCAGTACTTTCATGATAAATAACCCCCAGACCAAAGTAAGCATTACACTATCATTATTAGCGGCCGTTGCAACACTGTGGTTGTTTTGGTGAGTTCAGGACGGCAATCAACTCTCCAAGAACTCTGTGATTGGCGCGTACTGTACTGAACCCTCGTTATCAGGGACGATTGGCTGGTTGAAGGGCACTCACCTTCCCGAAGGAGCCTTGTCCCAGGACCTTGAGGAGTTCGAACTGCGAAGGGTCGGCTCGCTCATGACCCTCTTTCACGACATCCTTCAGCTCATATTCCTGCTCCAGACTTCCTCCTCGCTCCTCCTATAACAGCCAAATATTTTCATTAGTTTTATATAAATATATGAATATATACAAACATACCAACACTCATATATATTGTTTTCAGTTGGTTTTAAAACCTTAAGGATCTTCATGTGTACATACGAGCTTGGCCAGACCTCAAGGATCTATATCAAGGACCTACAAGGACCTGCCATATCAGGTGGAATAGTTTTTTCAGAAGCAGGGTTATAAATCCTTCTTCAATATATAAATACACACACACAAATACATGTACATTTAATGAGAGCAAATTTTGTTAGGATTCCAATGGAAATTATAGAACGCCACAGTTGCAATATAAATCTTTCTAAAACTATATTACTAATAGAATTTAAATTCCATTGCACTTATCTATAAAGTACAGTAGATAATAAATAAAAGAATGTATCCCGGAATGTTTAGAGATTCTCTAATTTTCCCTGTCAGTAATAGCTAGGGATAGGTAATGGATTAAGATCTCTTACCTATTACCTTTAGGTAAGATCTCTTACTTTTCCAGTTTTGAAGATCAAACTAATCAAATAGTATAAATTTTTTTTGTGGTATATAATCCCACGTAAATTTTAACAATTTTTAGTGCAAGGGAACAGAATAAAAAATCTATCCCAGCCAGGACTCGAACCTGGATCTCCTGCTTTGGGATTTTTTAGTCTGTTTCCTTGCACTAACAATTGCTAATCAAATTGTCTTTGTCCACTTTTAATGAAAGAAGTGTGGAAATCTTCTGTGTGACGGACTTTACAGAGAACTCCGAAGGAATGTAGCAAATGAGGTTATTCTCGTGAAAGAAAAAAGGTTCCATATTTTTTCTTTTTCCACCTACTATATACCATTAATGATTGTCACAAATATGTGTGTGTCTGAGAGAGTGAACGCACTACAGACCAGATTTTCTTTAATGAAAGGCAGAGTTCCTCGTAACTGGGCAAAGAGGAGTGGGGGATTACCTGAAATCTACGTAAATTTTTTTTCCCCCTCCAAATGGGGCTTAATGCTTAGTCCAGAGGAATGAAACTCAAAACACATTTGCTTATTGCTTATGGATATAATTGGGTATTTGGAGCTCATACCCCAAGTACTGTGGACCCTAACGTGCAGGGCCCAGCAGAGAGAGACAACTATATCCGTCTGCGTCTGACTCCGCTTCCTGTCTACATCCCTTCGGGGAACTACCCACTCTTCCTCCCACACCTTCGGGCGGTGTGTCTCACTCTCGCTGCACTCACACTAACACTGCTCCCCGACAAAGGGGGAATAGTGAGGAACAAGCATGAGAGCCATGAGCACTAACGGAAAGACCACTAAACTAAGATATAGGATGCAGTAGTCGGCCACTGCAGTCATATTCATCTTCTATAATAAGTGGTCATCGTAAATATGTTATTTAACATCAACTACAGATTCAAGTCAATAAAGAAAACTTGCCCAAATAATATAATATGCCATAAAGCTAATGAAATAATCCGCTCATATACAAATAGACAAGTAATTTACACTGATGGTTCGAAGAAAGAAGACAGCGTTGGCATATCAGTAGTTTGCAATACCACCACCATAAAACAAAAGCTCCCATCATTAGCTGCAACTTACACTGCAGAAATGCAAACAATTTCATCAGCACTGTGTTACATTATCTCATCCAATGAAAAGGATTTCATAATATGTACTGACTCACTCTCAAGCTTACAAAGAATAAAGAACTTCAATAAGCCAACTCCCCTGGTTTTGAAAATAACTCACTTCCTCAAAATTGTAGATTTACTAGGGAAAACCGTTAACTTTCTCTGGCTTCCCTCACATGTTGGAATTCCAGGAAACGAAAAGGCAGACAAAGCTGCAAAGGAAGCAGCCGGTATGTTCGAACCTCCTCTAAGTATCCTCGAACCAGATGACCTTAAAAACTGGCTAAGGAAAATGGCACTCCAAGACTGGGAAAATGCATGGATGCTAGAACCAGCACACAACAAACTGCGGAGTATAAAAAACACCACAAAAGAATGGAACACCTCCATCCGTGGGAATAGAAGAGAAGAGGTAATACTGACCCGTATGCGGATAGGTCACACGAACCTTACTCATATACACCTAATTAACAAAGATCTGCCGCCTAAGTGTAATACCTGCCAAGTTCACCTAACAATCCAGCACATCATAGAGGTTTGCCCAGTTTATCAGAATTACTTCACTAGGGAAGGCATTGGAAGAAATATGGCAGAGTGCCTTGGGAACAACCCCTCTACAGTGGATGGGCTGTTAAACTTTCTTAAAAAAGCAGGTATAGCCCGGAAAATCTAAATTAAAGAATGAGATATTATTTATTATTTTAGTTAATAATAATTTATTTATTATAATTTATTAAATATATAATAATAATATTTAAATTTAAAAAAATCCATTAATTTAGGTTGTTACAGATCGAAATAATCCTGATTCCTGTATTTTATTAACTGATTTATAGTGGACATATTAAGGGGCGTAATAACCAAGAAGTTGATTGCCCTTCAGTCTACTACTACTACTACTACTACTACTCAACTTCAGAAAATTAGAAATTGATTTTCCACTTTGCAACAATTACGTCCAACAAACTTTTTTGTTATTTAAATAAAGCCGAAGTCACGAGTATTAAACATTTTTTTGTCTTCCCCAAACCCTCTTCTCTCCCCGCTCATTATCTGATTTCAATGACAAACGAATTCACTTAACAGTTTCTAATGAAACTATTGGATACCTAATAAATAATGAACTGTCATACCTTCTTCAACTGTGGAGTTGAATACAGACAGTGACAGTGAACACATGTATTCGGCCAAGAAGATGGACAATGTCCGAAAGCGCTCGCCAACAGAAGATGGTTTGAAGAAACCAATGAAGACGGATAATAGAAGGTATGATAGTTCTATATTCATTGGTAGTGAAAATAACCTTTTCGATTATTTATCTAAATAATGAATTTGGTTTCTAAATTTTAAATATTAAAAGGTTCCGTCCAACACTAGAAATTATATTCTTAAAAAGATTCCTTAATATGCGTTTGTCTGAAAAAAATAAAATGTAAATGTTAGAAAATTACATTTCACACCAATTTTTTTTCTATAAATTGTATCGTAACACTATTAATATTTAAAATTATGGTTACCCTCTAAACCCTCTCTTTCTCTCCCTCGACAGATTTCAGCCATCAACGAACTCATCAAACAGTTTGCAAAAAAAAAAACAACTTTTAATGCCGAATTTGATTTTTTTAAATGAAAAATTTAAGAGTACGTACAGACAAATATATTAATATTTATTATATTTATATGTATAAAATAAAATAAAATTTTGAATGGACCATATTGTTAGTTTCCCCTATGAAAGCTATAGGAGGCTTTAGTGAAGATATGCTGAAATTTCACATTTTATGAGTACGTACATTTCAGTAAAATAAAAAACGCTGAAATTTTACAAGTGCATTTTCAGAAGGTCTAATAGCCAAATGCTTAGTCATTGCTAGGAGAAATTTAATTAGAGAGCCAAAATTTGAATTTGAGTGGAATTATAGCTAAATAAAAGTTAAGGTTAGATTTATAATTTCTTCGGCATTTAAATAATATTGGACAAGACAAAGATGTAACTAATCTGAACATTAAAACAGTCTGAAGTTTGTAATCACTTCCTCTGTCCAATATAAAAATTTATTTAATTTCGAATTTTTACCAGTTAACACAGGATTTAATATTTCCAGATAATATAAAATAAGTCCATAAAATCGAATTATTATTGGCCTCCTAATACCAATACACAATATTTGTAAAACTAACACTCAATCCGAAAGAGATAATTAGCTGTTTTGGAGTGATACTGAGTAGCAAATTAGTTTCGAATTACCTGCATGTGACGGAACGCGTAACGAAATAGCATAGTAGATGTTTTACTTGTTGGGATACGGTCAAGGTAGACCTAAACAACGCAATTTAAAAAAAAGTTTAATTTTTTTTTTGTGGTATTTAATCCCACGTAAGTTTTAACAATTTTTAGCTCAAGGGAACAGAGTGTTTAAAAGTAAATAACGAGAGTCATTTAAACAGCTTGACAATGCAAGCTCCTCCGAGCATAAGACGATATATTCGTCTGCCTCGGGGATTAGACTCTCGACACTAGTGCGGGGATTTTCATAAATTATCAGACTTGTCCTGGTAGCATAATTGGTAAATGCACCGGCACGGATAGCAGGAGATCCAGGTTCGCGTTCTGGCTAGGACAGTTAGATTTTTATTCTGTTTCCTTGCACTAAAAATTGTTTTTAAAAAAGTGCATTTTTTAATTATCTGCCAAAGTTTCGGCTTACATTATAAGCCATCTTCAGAGATATCATATAGGCGAGAGGGGATGTCGTATCATCAGGATCCCGTATTCATGTCTCAGTCCCTGAAGATGGCTTACAATAAAAACAAAAACATTGGCAGATAATTAAAAAATACACATTTTTTATAAAATTGTATGTTTTGGTTCTACCTTGACCAAATCCCAGCAAATGAAACAGTAAACTAATAATCTATACTGTCAAAAACTCTCCATTTGATATAATATAGTATCCCCAGAACTGTAATACATGTATGTATATTCTTAATGTAACATATTTTTTAAGGCTCTCTTGGGTAGGTGAGTAAAATAAATGAATTTTCTTTATAAATATTAATTTAGTTGTGTTTTATTATCTCATGTAAATTTTAAACAATTAATGAGAGGGAATAGAATAAAAAAATCTATCTGTCCCAGCCAGGACTCGAATCTGGATCCCCTGCTTGCCGGGCAGGTATGTTTCCATTATACCACCGGGACGAGCTAGATAACTTATTAAATTCCCATCACACTAGCGAGAGCCTAACCCACGAGGAAGACGAAAACATCGTCTTATACTCGAATGAGCTGACATTGTCTAGCTATCTGTCGACTCTCGTTATTTACTTTTTATTTTCATTAATAAATATTAATTTAGTTGTGGTTTATTATCCCACGTAAATTTTGAACAATTAATGAGAGGGAATAGAATAAAAAAATCTATCTGTCCCAGCCAGGACCCGAACCTGGATCTCCTACTTGCCGGGCCGGAATGTTTCCATTAAACCACCGGGACGAGCTAGATATCTTATTAAATTCCCAATACACTAGCGGGTCCTGGCTGGGACAGATAGATTTTTTTTTAATTCTATTCCCTCTCATTAAGTGTTTGAATGAATTATCTTTTTCGCCATAGTGCCTACGGTAGCAAGTTGGATAGCTCAACTACCACCAGGTAGAAATCTGCCAACTTCTACCCTGACCTACATGCGATGGAATTGAGGACTGTTTATCCCTGCGTGTGCTCCTGCCGCTTCGGCTATCCCTAGTCCGTCGGCTACCTGTGAGGCGCTAGCTCTTCTTGGAATTCTCCAAGGAGGTGGATGGTTTTTGTCCTTTCCCTGCTTACCTGGCCGCCCTTCTAGAAGAGCATGCCTACATTGGTAACATGAGAACTACTACTCACATTTGTTACCAGGCGTAGTCTTAGATACGAGAGCTCGTAGTCCAGATTGCTACAGGTATACTTAACTTACCGACTTGTCACAATTCGACTAGATTTATTAAAATAAATAAATAAATACGAAAAAATATAATAAATAAACATTATAAAAATTTTACTTGAATGAACCCAAAAACCAAGCAAGATCAATGGAACAGATCAACAATAGATTATTTTAAAATTTTAATTTCAATGAAGCTATAGAAACGACGACAAGTTTTTTATTTATAAACAATTAATGCGAGGGAATAGAATAAAAAAATCTATCTCTCCCAGCCAGGATTTTTTTATTCTATTCCCTCGCATTAATTGTTTAAAATTTACGTTGGATAATACACCACAACAAAATTAATATTTATAAATGTTTTAAATTTATTTCTTCCAATATGCAACAATCGTACATAATAAAAGACAATAGATATACATCGAAAAATACACACAAACAATTTAGTGGTATGTAAAATATTTTAGTAGTTATTTTTCAAAATAAGGATACTAAGAGTTTCTCTGAAAGCTCTTAAATTCAAAGAGGCAGCCCTACCTGACGCAAATGGAACGAAATATGACATTAAAATAAATATTCCGAAATGTATTTTACTAAGAAAAGGAAAAAAAATTATTAGCTTAGGGTTGTTTTAAATTTGTATATCTTTTTTTTAAACACAGTTGTAATATGGAGTTGTACACGAAACTCTGCTTACGATATTGAAAAGATTATTAAAAAAAATTTACTTTAACTCAGTAAAATAAATGTATTAGGAATTGGTATAGGGTATGTTTCACAACCAAATTCAGTATGAAAGGACTTTAGCTATTATCATTTTGAAAATTTAAACTATTATATAGAAAATTCAAATAATTATTCTCTGTTTATTTCCTTATGTAGGATTGCTACACATTTTATTTTTAAATTACACACACACTCTAGCACGAACACACACATAAAGCCAGTCTGTAATTAAAGAAATCTAAGTCGGGAAGCAATCCTTAAATCTAGAAATGTTTGATATTATTAACAGATAATTCACAAATGTATTAAACGCTATCGTATCTTCCTAAATGTTCCAAAGATGAAATTTCCATTGTTTAAAAACTTTTCTTAATTTATATTGACAGGGAGGATATTGATTACGTCTCACGAGTTTTTACAAAAAAAAAAAAAAAAAACTTTCCTCAACGAAATTTTCCAACAAAAATTTTTCAAATACAAATTTGAATTTTTACCAGATAACACAGGATTTAATAATTCCAGATATGATTAAATTCAGAAAACCGGATTATTATAGTCCATTGATAAATAGTATTTTTTTAAATTAAGACTAAAACCCAAAGAGATAATTGGCTGTGTTCTGGAGCGACCCAATGTAGCAAATGGGTTTCGAATTACCTACATGTGATGGAACGCGTGACGAAATATCATGGTATCTCCGGGACTGTTATCTATCAGGGCCATTAATTAGGAATAATCACTTCATTATAGCTAATAAAGAGGGTCACAAGTGCAATAAAAGAGGTTAATAGGCCATTTGTGGAAGTGGATTACAGAAAATCCCTAGGACATGGGAAAGACATATCGTATCGGGAGAATTGTCAGATTAAACATAGAAATGGGGAGAAAATTGTCGGGGTTAAGTCAATAGGTTACAATAAAAACATGTTTATAAATATTTTATTTGGTTGTGGTTTTTTATCCCACGTAAATTTTAAACAATTAATGAGAGGGAACAGAATAAAAAAAGTGTAGAGGGAATTGAGTGAGATATTTATTTTAGATATATTTATTTAAATACAAAAATATGACCCGAAACTTAATGGCTTAATGCTGACCATACCTACGATATCGCTTTTAAAGGTCAATTAATCTCCACTCTTATGGTTTCCCTAAAACACTTATAAAATTTCAAATACCAATCCGTTATCGTAAATGGCGTTGCAATATTTGAAAAGGGAGAGCTGTGATAACTAAAGTTCTATCTTTATTTTAATTGCTGAATATAGATGAAAAAATGGCGATAATATCGATAACAACTTTCCCTTGAAATTATGGCATTTATCAATAATAATAAAAAGTTTGATAATTGCGAGGAATTAAATACTACTGGCACTAAATTGCAAGAATTATTTTGTTCATTGCTGCTGATAAACCCTCACAACTTAAAAAGACGCATAAAAAATCCGCTGTGAACGGTACACAATACAAGCGTGTTTTACCTACAAATATATTAATTTTAGGGCCATTATTTTTTATTTCAACTATGCAGGGTCTCAGAAAATATAAAATTAGGCGAATTTCAAACGAAAAAGTGATCTATTTCTGTATTACTATACAAAAGAGAGAGATGGATCATTTGAAAGATAAATTGTATTTATTTTGGTACCATCTTAAGTTTGCTAAACCATATAAGAATTAAGTTATAAAAAACCATTTTTCTCTATGGCCAATGAGTCAGGATGTATCTATCTTTAGGAAACGAACTAGAGAAAACCTATAGCTAGCGGAAGGAAAAACACGAAGTGGCCCCAAGGACCAGATGATCCCGCCCTTGAGGATTCCGAAACAAGCCTGAAACCACACGCCAGGATATGACCCCTCAGCCCTATAAAAACAAACTGACAGATAGCTTAGAAGCTTGACGTAGGTCAAGTTTCTAAAGCACAAACGCTTTGTACAAGAGAGCTTACAGCAAAAGAGAGGCAGGCTAAAGAATATATTCCTAAAATTAAATATGTATTTATAAATCATATATTGTGAAAAATTTATATTTTTAAATTGTAAGCCAGTATACGGTTTACAACTGCACTTATCAAACTACCACAAATTTTAACCAGACTAAACAAAGGTCAGTATACAGAACAAGTATTTTAAGTAATCCGAAACGTTTTCACATAAAAAAAAAAAAAAAAAAATTAATAAATTAATAATTCTAATAAGAAACAATATTCCTATTATATATTATATAAAAGCCATATAATTATAATCAACAAAGAGAGAAAATAAAGATAAAAAATATACAAATATGAAATTCAGTCTTTTACAGATCTTATTCAAAGATATTATTCCTATATTCTATGGATATCGTTACATTTTATATTTAGCGTACCCCTTACATTGTACACCAAAGCAATTCGTTCAATAAATAAAGGATATGTAATTAATTTTTTTTTTGTATTTATTTTAGACCCCTCATCGAACTCCTGATGATTTTCTTATGTTAACCAATACCTTTGCAGAAATAATACATCAATATAAAAGACAATAAATGAACGGGAGGAATTGGAAGAGTACAAGATAAAGCCAAGTCAACCACCGACGACCAGAATCCTTCAATTTCTGTTTACTCTCTGGAATCCGATATAGACCTTGACTTGGAGTAACTGGACTCCCGTTTGACAAATTAGGCGGCTGTACTCCCAAAAAAAGAGAGACATTTCTCAGATATTTAGAGACAAGACGTCCTTCTGAAACGCCTGTCTCAGCTAATTTTCAAACAGGTATAAATAAACAAACTGTAATGCAATAACTCCATCACAAAAAATAAAAAGCAATGACATCGAAGGCAAGGAATTGTGAATAAGTCATTGTTTCGGTAAAACAGTCCCAATGTCAATGCACTTACTAAATTATTTTCTGAAGAGAAAGTGATATTTGTACGAAAAGCGAATAACAAACTCCCTCCCCTTTAAAAATTTGAAATATCAAAGTTCCAAGACGTGCAGAATTCGAAAATGTAATAAAAAATAAATATTAATTTAATTGTGGTTTATTATTCCATGTAAATTTAAAAGAATTAATGAGAGAGAATAGAATAAAAAAAATCTATCTGTCCCAGCCAGGACTCGAACCTGGATCTCCTGCTTTCCAGGTCGGTATGATTCCATCACATCGCTAGTGTGTTGGGAATTTAATAAGTTATCTGGCTCGTCCCGGTTTTGTAATGTAATCATACCGGCCCGGAAAACAGGAGATCCAGGTTTGAGTCCTGGCTTTGAGATAGTTTTTTTTAAATTTTATTCCCTCTCATTATTTGTTTGTAATAAAAAAAGTTCGTCACGCAGGGGTTGTGAGCCAATTCCTCATTTCTTCCATTTCAATTAATGAATATTTCTAGTTGAACTCTTGCTCATGGAATCCCCCACTCTCATAGAACATATTTTATCAATAAAGAAATTTAGATTAGTTTCACTGCTCTAAAATATTTTTACTCCCACAACACTTCAATTAATCAATAAATACACTTTCCTTGTATACTTTAAAGATACATGCCGAATTTCAGAAGGAATAACAATATATCTGTCAAACCAATCAATAATTTGTTTGAAACAAAAGACAATCAACATAATTCCAAAAGTCAGTTTATTTAACATGTGTAATGCTATATTTTGTAATAGTAAAATAATCTGATATTATCTATCTTAGAAAAACCAATCTTTGTCAGAGGAACTAATATATTTCATAAATTAGCAAATATCAGTGAACCAACTCTATATCAATGTTTATGTATGTTTATATATTATATTATATATTATTATATATAAACATACAGTTCAATTTTATCTGAATCACTAAGCTGCCCAACATGGAGCATGGCTAGAAGCTGGACATGTCTAAACAAGCCAATCTGTTAGATTACATAAGACAAGCCAACCTGTTGCCACAAGAAAATCGTTATCGGAGATTACATGAACAATGCAGAGTTCCCTGGTACTCATTTAGTACGCAGAATAGGCAATAAATTGACATCGAAAAAGAATTAACAGAATAAATCTTCAAGCAGAAAGGGATTAGGCTCGCTAAAGTAGGTTTCAAGCCGGCTACAAGATAGAAAAGCAGTTCAACCTCCCAAGTTACATTCTTAAATATACTAATTTTTACTTTAAAATATTTAAAAAATATGTTCACTATTAAGATTTGGCTCATCATTATAAATATAGAAGCCAAATTCAGTATTAAGACTTTTTATTGCATGTTGTTTAATGAATTCATTTAAGGTTAAAATAATATGGGGGTAGTAGGTTTTAAAGGGGGATCAAAATTAATAATTTAATTTTTTTGGGGTTCGGTGAAGGTAAATCCAAAGAATACAATTTAAAAATTAAAAAAAATACTCTTTTATTTTAAATTGTATTTTTCGGATCTACCTTGACCGAATCCTAACTATAAAACAACTACTATTAATTTATACGGTCTAAAGCAGTACATAATAGGCGCAAATTCTAACTTTGAATTCCATAGAATTTGTAAGAAAAACGCTTTTTAAGGGTGGTTTTGGCGAATGTAAATAGTGGTTTGGGCGAAGTACAATAACTGGGTACTTCGCTTGTTCTTTTCTTCCAGCGTTTAATTCATTGAATAACTCTCATTTAAGCCCACCCCAATGAAATAGGGATAATTTGCTGAGTTTACGTAGCTCCTGCGAGACGGAATTATGAGGTTTATTTTTCTGTAAGTAACCCGTTTTTTTTTTTTTTTTTTAAGGTTATCACTCGTTTCAAGTGAAAACACAAATTTCCTCGATTGATTCGTGACTTAATAAACATTGACCAAAGAGATGTTGCATCCAAAGAGACCTCTGGCGAAAAACTGTGTAAAGGGACACGTAAAGGGAGCATCATAACGTACAACATTTCACAATTGCACTTAAGAAAGTAAATACAAAAACTGCAGTTGGAACAAGGCGCAGGATGGAAGTCACTCCAGGATGACAGGCAGGGTTAAGAAGAAGAAGAAGAGTCAGGGGAAGATTGAAGAACGGACCTTGCAGTCATGAAGTGGAACAGAACTGTCAGAGCAGAGGATCAAGTGAGACGTAACGGGGTAGCCAGAAGAGGAGCTTGGGAATATTAGCTTCCTTGGAGGACCCCTAAGAGATCCAAGAGGATCAGCCCTTATCCTTCGGGGTCCATATCGTTGTGCTAATGCATTCTGACAGAAAAAGCCCCTAATGAAGCAAGAGCTGTGAAAACCTCTTTTATTCAAGAAAAAAAAAAACGCCCAACAAAGGAAAGCGAAGTAAAGCGATGAATAAAAGACAGACATTTTATACTATTCTCTCGCATTAAATGTTTAAAATTTACGTGGGATAATACACCACAATACAACTAATATTTATAAATTAAAATAAAAAGAAAATAACAAGAGTCGTATAAATAGCTAGACAATCTCAACTCATTCGAGCATAAGACGATATATTCGTCTTTCAAGGTAGGTTAGGCTCTCGACATTAGTGCGGGAAATTTAATAACTTATCAGACTTGTCTCGGTAGCGTAAATGGAAAACGCACCGGCCCGGAAAGCAGGAGAGCCAGGTTCGTGTCCTGGCTGGGACAGTTAGATTTTTTATTATGTTCCTTTGCACTAAAAATTCACAGGCATTAAAGAATAAATTCTTGCGACTTTGTTCATACAAATCCTATCAAAATGAACCTCGACTATTGATGTAATCATTTATCAAAAGATTAATTTTCTACCTCCCTTTACTCAAAGACGTATAAAATATATTTTTCAAAAAGAGAACTTCCGTTATATTTTTTAATGCACGAGACGTCTAATAACAATAAACTAGCAGAGAGTAATAAAGATGTTTTGAAAGTTCATTTTCTTGTTTTTGTCTTTTTACCTTTAAAAAAGAAAATGCAATATAATTAAAATACATTTTTCTCACATTTAGGTCTAAGAGATTTTTCACAGAACAAATATCAAAGAATAATTTTTTTAAAGTGAATTCCGAACCCTTGAGCGGACACACCATCTTTTCTGATTGTTCTTCTCTTCGGCTGAGTGTCATTTACTCATACGTCATTTGATTAGTTTTTACTAATACTAATTTCTCTGTTAAATAATCATAATACGAGAGGTTCAGAATTAGAAGCGCCTGCGCGATGGACTTACAAAGCTATACGTATTTAATGTTCTCCAAGTCTACTTAAAATGATAACCGTCATTATTGACAAAAATATCAGTTGACCCCTTATCTTTAATGATATAATTTCCTAAATAAATATACAACAAGGAGGTCAATAATCACAAATATATGCGCTGACCTGGTCCACATTAAACGGAAATTTCCCTCCAATATGAATTAATATTCCATCAGCTGACCTCTGTAAATTGGTGTTAACAGTTAATATTGCAATATGGCTTTGATTTCTGCCAGTCAATAGTCATCTGCCACTATCGCTTTACACATTATGTGCTTTAGGGAAGGACTAATTTGCATAGACTGTTATGTATGTATGTATGTATATATATATATATATATATATATATATATATATCTTTCTTGGCCAAGATAAATTCCCAAGATGCAAGCGCCGACTCTGTCACGAGCCCTTGGAGACGAAGAGCGTGCGCAGACATGAAGTGTTATCTGGGGCTGAGTCACACTGATAAGGACCGCCCTCTAATCAGCCCTTAGAATTAACTATAGGGGCTGCAGGGACGGGAACAGACGTGTGGGCTGTCGCATTCCAAGGAGATTTCCGGCCAGCGCGCTACAGGGAAACGCTAAGTGATATCACCGCGCGCTGCATAACGCTGCTACCGTTTCACAGTTCACACTTCTTCATTTACACTAATGGAGATGAGAATTAATAGCCATTTAAAAACCTTATTATTTAAAGAAAAAAAATGAGAACTAATAATTACATCAGTTTTCTATTAAATTTACAATACTTAGGATGGTTTAAAAAAAAAAAAAAAAATACAATTAGCTCATTAAGGGAGGATAATTTTAAAAAAAATCAAGATGAAAGATTTCTTTAAAATAAGAGTTTTTTTTTTTTAATTATTTTTCTCTGACAGATTTCCCTTGAGAATTCGAGCAGGTTCCCTTCAAGGTTTTTATGTTGGCATTGACACGAATTTTTAAATTAACTTTATATCCTTCACTGTAGTACAAGAGGAGTAGGATAGAATCTTCCATCTTTTTTTGCGATTTATTATGTCAACAACTAATGCCTATTAAACATGTTTTATTGTTCGGTTTCTTGCCTAACCTCTCAAGTACCGAGGATGGATTCGTTCTTAAGAGAAGTCACTCCAATCTATACACTTGTGGCACAGGCTTGCATTCATCGGCAAAACCTCTATGGAATTCCTATCCCCTTCGTTAAGCCGGCCCAAGCTCAAATGTTATTTAAGAATGTATGTACGAAAATAAACTGACCCTACCTCCTTATTTAAAATAAAGAAATCTGTCAGTAAAGACTGAAATCAAATGAAGGAGAGAGTTTAGTAATCACAAATATCATAGTTACAGAATATTCATGAAAAACAATTATATCATTTTTTTTTTAAATGAAGAAAATAAAAGTAAAATCTGACATTTAAGTGATATAACAATCAATATATAAAAAAAAAGGTCATAAGAAATATACATTATTTATATAAGATATTTAAGAATGTAAGTAGCAAGACCGAGGACTTTACTACCGACCCTTATACATAAATTGATCAAATTAAGAGTGAACACTAGAGAAAAATTTTATTTATGTATTTCATAATGTTCATATATGTGTATATCTTCTTCCTGAAAGTAAAAAAATGATAACATGTACATGTAATAGAAGTTGTAAGGTGCATAAATTTATTAATGCACTCAAGATCGAGCGGAGACAACTGGGACAATTATAAAGCTCTTTAGGAAATTTTAGAAAAAAAAAAAAAAANAAAACCTCTTTTATTCAAGAAAAAAAAAAACGCCCAACAAAGGAAAGCGAAGTAAAGCGATGAATAAAAGACAGACATTTTATACTATTCTCTCGCATTAAATGTTTAAAATTTACGTGGGATAATACACCACAATACAACTAATATTTATAAATTAAAATAAAAAGAAAATAACAAGAGTCGTATAAATAGCTAGACAATCTCAACTCATTCGAGCATAAGACGATATATTCGTCTTTCAAGGTAGGTTAGGCTCTCGACATTAGTGCGGGAAATTTAATAACTTATCAGACTTGTCTCGGTAGCGTAAATGGAAAACGCACCGGCCCGGAAAGCAGGAGAGCCAGGTTCGTGTCCTGGCTGGGACAGTTAGATTTTTTATTATGTTCCTTTGCACTAAAAATTCACAGGCATTAAAGAATAAATTCTTGCGACTTTGTTCATACAAATCCTATCAAAATGAACCTCGACTATTGATGTAATCATTTATCAAAAGATTAATTTTCTACCTCCCTTTACTCAAAGACGTATAAAATATATTTTTCAAAAAGAGAACTTCCGTTATATTTTTTAATGCACGAGACGTCTAATAACAATAAACTAGCAGAGAGTAATAAAGATGTTTTGAAAGTTCATTTTCTTGTTTTTGTCTTTTTACCTTTAAAAAAGAAAATGCAATATAATTAAAATACATTTTTCTCACATTTAGGTCTAAGAGATTTTTCACAGAACAAATATCAAAGAATAATTTTTTTAAAGTGAATTCCGAACCCTTGAGCGGACACACCATCTTTTCTGATTGTTCTTCTCTTCGGCTGAGTGTCATTTACTCATACGTCATTTGATTAGTTTTTACTAATACTAATTTCTCTGTTAAATAATCATAATACGAGAGGTTCAGAATTAGAAGCGCCTGCGCGATGGACTTACAAAGCTATACGTATTTAATGTTCTCCAAGTCTACTTAAAATGATAACCGTCATTATTGACAAAAATATCAGTTGACCCCTTATCTTTAATGATATAATTTCCTAAATAAATATACAACAAGGAGGTCAATAATCACAAATATATGCGCTGACCTGGTCCACATTAAACGGAAATTTCCCTCCAATATGAATTAATATTCCATCAGCTGACCTCTGTAAATTGGTGTTAACAGTTAATATTGCAATATGGCTTTGATTTCTGCCAGTCAATAGTCATCTGCCACTATCGCTTTACACATTATGTGCTTTAGGGAAGGACTAATTTGCATAGACTGTTATGTATGTATGTATGTATATATATATATATATATATATATATATATATATATATATATATATACATTCGCCACGCCCGGTAATTGTCATAACCCTGTATGATAATTGATAATAATTAGTTTTCGTTATAATAATCATAATTAACGAAATAGAACTGGACACACACAAACCTTGCACATCTACAGGTAAAGTTGTATTTTTTTATTCTATCCTAAGAAACATTTTCCTTGTCCTATCTTTTAATTATATTCTTCTTTTTTTTTTTTTTTTTGACACTTATGGCACTGGAGAAGCTTATTAATTCTCGATACGCCTCAGCGTGGGGCTCGAACCCACAGTGACAGGCTTGGAAAATCCAAGCGGATCCTTCCGGAAAAACCTGCGCTAATGGTTCGTTCTGAATGACACAAACATGTTTGTGAGCCACGAGAATGAGCTAACTTGATTAATCCATTTCAACAGTATTTTTACTTTAGTATATGAAACATTTTTTTTTTTTAATACATGAAAAACTATAATGAAAAACAAATCAAAACAGCAGCGCTAAAGGCTTTATATACACGGATATAGGTTGGCCTTTATAGGCTGAGGAAAAAAACCAACACATTTTACGGACGTAATCCTCAGTACCCCAGAGAAGATGCATGGTCAGCAAACCCGTATGGCCGCCTGATTATTCTCCATTGAATGATTAACCAAATAAACTATCTAAAATATGATAAACTGGGAAAAAACAACAACAAAAAAACCGCAGAGTGAGAATTGAACCTAGGACCCCCCCCCCCCCAGCCCAGGAGACAAGTGACACAAGTGCTAAGCAACTTTGACTCCAAACTATGACTGTAATACTGTTAAGCGTGTAATGAATGTATGCTTACTCACGTAATACTTATATGCCTACGTAACAATATTCGAGAGTATGAAATACACGGATATAGGTTGGACTTTCGTTCTTATCAGACAGGGAATCTCCTAGATATCAATGCACATATGAATGTAACTCAACGTAAATGCATCACCTTGCATTACACCTCGTTCAACGTAGAATATAAACTTAAATCGACCTTTCTCCTGAAATAATGCAGAGAAATTTCGGTTCATTAAACATTTATTTATATACCTAATATACTGTATTTACTTAATATATTTGTTTTGTTATTTATCCGTGTTAAAATTACTCATAAAAAAAAAAATCGAAACAGTCCACCTACATTCGTTAAGAAAGAGGCAATCGATTTCGTTCGCCTTTTGTTTTAAAGATGTATAGATGTAGCCCTTCTGTTTTCTGAAAAATGTATGAAAACAATCAAACACCATAAATTTCTTTAAAATTTAATGTGGAAACGGTGGTCTGGTGGTTATGGTACTCGACTCCTGATCTAAAGGACTCACGATCAATTCTCACACGTTTTATTCTTTTTTTATTTTATTTTTTTTTTATTTGCGTGTTAGCCTTCCATTCAACCTCTTAGGGTCATGGAGGAAGGGGATTTTATTCTTTATGTGCTTCTTTTTTGTAATAACTCAAAGGACTCCTTACGGAGCACCCAGTCCTAATTTTGTACCATTCTTCATTGAAGGGGAAAAAGCAAGTGACCAAAACGATGCGCTGAATAAATACATCCTTAAAATGTATTTCTCCCTGGGCCTATATAGCTTGTTGCGAGACTGTTCTTTTTTTATTTATATTTTTACCTAATGTATTTCATTGAATACAAGCACTAAATAAACAGGAGAAGAAATAAAAGTGTAGAAAACACCCACAAGCACGTACATATACGAATATATAATCCATTTAAAAGCTGAAAGTATTTAAAAACAAAAGAGACAATTTTGCTCCACATATTAATTATTTAGTATGTAAGAACAAAAAATAAAACTGAAATTGGGTCGAGATACCAACAGCAATATTTAAGTTGTTGAATAAAAAACAGTAACGCAGTAAAGTTCACCTCTGTTGAAGGTAGGAAGAACAATTACATATAATATGCTAAAAAGACGCAATATTATGGAAGTGAAAAAGATAAACTTCACGAGAAATCTAAAACAAATTCACTTAATCTTGAGGAAAGGAAGGCGCCAACGCACGCTATCTATACACTAGGCCTGAAATAGCGTTCGCGCAAAATATATCTATCATATCTTCACAGAATTCAGAGGAAACATTTATCTATTTCCATTGTCATTTTCGTACTGCAATACTAATCGAGAGAGATTCAACATTCCCCCCCCCCCCCACCAAGACTATTTCCACAGAAGTGTTCCACTTTCCATAATTCCTTTTTAATGACACACTACTAATGTGGGAGGTTTTTTTTTCGAGATTAAAGTGTAGTATGTCATCTAATTAACCCAGAGATAAGATAAATGTAATTTCTTTATCTTTTTTTTTTTTAATTTAAAGATAAAAAAGTATATCAAACATGTTTCTAAAAATCTATTAACATATTTTTAAATCTAATTTAATATTTTACATTAGAGAAACAATAACATTATTCTTTAGTAATTCATTGTCAACATAATATAAATGTCTTGGTATGTCCGCTCATTACTTCATCAATAAAAGCAAATTAGTTTTGGATTAATTGTTTTTAAATGGTCCCTTATATCGGTATTTTAAAAACTATAATTCGACATTTCATGGCCACAGCTATTTATATGCACTATACATGGAATTCAATGCAATAAATACAAAAGAAAAATATACTTACTTATCAAGAAGAAAACAAAATTTTTTCAGAGTCTCAGGACAAATAAATATAAGTTATAAGTATTTATTTAATAGGTAAGTACTAATACCTATTAATATTCGATTAGAAGTTCAGTCACTGGAACAAAGGTAAATTCAAATAATACGCCCAGAAATTTCGCTCAGAGTGTAAAATAAATATGGAAAAAAAAAGTAATCTGTATTTACAATTCATTTGTCGTCCTATATGTAACACAGAATGCAACAGATCAACTGAGAGTTGATCCTTCGTAAAATACTATACCACTGATGATGACTTATATCGTAAGCCGAAATTTAGGCACCAATACAAAAACATTATTTTTCTGGTGGCTATGGTAGAATTAGACTAATGCCCTAGAGAAGACTAGGGTAGGGTTGGACAGCCTTGGTTGAAAGACTACGGTAGACTAGGCTAGGCTATGGCAGAGTTAGAAAAGGGCTAGAGTAGACTAGAGTAGAATAGGGTAGAATAGACTAGGGTAGGGTTGGGCAGCCTTGGTCGAAAGACTATGGTAGACTAGGCTAGGCTATGGCAGAGTTAGACAAGGGCTAGAGTAGACTAGGGTAGAATAGACTAGGGTAGGGTTGGGCAGTCTAGGTTGAAAGACTATGGTAGAGTAGATTAGAAATAAAGGACTCGGTAGGGTTATTGGTAAGTTAGCTAGTGTACGGTAGACTAGTTTGAAAGACTAGGGTAAGGTAGGATAGCCTAGTCTAGATAGTGTAACCTTCCTCTAGCACTAGATTCGGGGGCATGCATATCTACAACACACACACACACACACATACAAAGTTCAGTGATCTACTCGTCTCAAGCACACACGATCATGGAGGAGATCGGTTCAGCTTCAGAGATTCGACATCTATGGAGGAACATTGATTGTCTATTCTCTATTGATATTCTATATTGATTGTTTATTTTCTTCTTCTGATTAGTTGTCACCTTTAGACTGACGGCTCTCACCTATACTTTGGCCGTCCCTTTTTCTATGCACAAACACTCACGCATTTAAAGTATTTTAGTCAAAACATAATGGCGCTTTACTTAACACGTAAAAGTGGCAAAAGTGGATTCTTTCGAGTTAAAGCGACTTGTGAGTTTCCCGTTGATGCTTTCCCTTCCTTTCTATCCCACACAATTCTCTCTCGCGGCTGAACAAAGGAAGGACGCCCCCAGTGGAAAACGTGGAAACTTCGCATGGTTACCTGGAAGGTTTCTCACCCTGCTTGACGTAGCACTGTCTCCTAGGACGTTGTACAACAGTGAAATTTAAGAGGTCTCATCAAGACAGCAGGTCAGGCATCAAAAGGAATTACGCTGGGCATCGGGATGAAGCAATGGCGACACTATTTCTGCAGTAGAGGACTGGGCTTTTTGTTTATGCATGCTTCCTGTTAAGTTTTCTCGTTAGAGCATGTAGAAACTTATGTAATAGTCAACGTTAACTAAACTATGGTTTATAATAACTATCCAAGAGATAGATAGCATTTGGCCTGGTTTTCCGCAGGGGTAGAATAAATAAGCTGAAATAATTAGCAATTCGCTAGTATATTATTTATAAACGTAAGCCAATGAAAGCTTGTGTTTTAAGCCATCATCAGGACTCTAGAGATGAAGGCAGCATTAACTCTTAGTCGGTCGTTCTACATATGACAAGACTCATCACTCGACGATTCCTCGGTACACACCATTCGCATGTATAAATAAAACAGTACCCCACTATTACTTGGGGGAGTATTCATTTTACACTCTGGTTATTCTTGGCACTTATTCTCTAAAATTTCAAGGTTACTAGCAGATTTTTCTTAGAGACTTAATCAATAAAAATAGTTAAAGATTGGGAGGAGGAGCTTCTCTTATAAAAGAGAAGTTTTCACTTTAAAAGAAAGTTTTTTTACTTTAGTACCCTAGCATATGTGTTAGAACACTCAATTCGGAACTCTCTCCCTTCTTCATCCTCATAGACCTGAAGAAGGTCTGAAATTCAGTCCGAAAAGTTGTCAAAAACAAAATAATATTGGTTCATCAATTTATTTAATAACAAACCTTTGACCCAAACCCGACTATCTACTCTTCATGATTATCAACAGACAACTAACATCCCATAGAAGATTGTTAAAGATGTGCCTTTTGAAATTTATTACAGATCCTCAACGAACCTATGTAGAATAAGAACATTATATACTTACTTTCGCATCCCTAAATTCAACTGAATAAATAGAATTACCTATTTATGTACAGAAAATTTTTATACAAATAAGAATTTTAATTTGCAATACACGTATTTTATACATCATATTCCATTTTAATTATATATGAATACTTCATTATAAGTGAAAAACCCTACATACACTAATTATAACTACTATATACTAAATTATACAGTACAAAACATATTAAAAAAAAACAGGACAGACAATAGGGGGATACAAGATAGACAGATTAAAACAGCAGACAACCAAACCCCATTCTTTCAACCCTAACCAAGTTTTCCCTCAAGGCTAGTGTAGACTAGGGGGCATGTGTGTACAATAGCATGTATTTATAAATCAGTTAAATTTTAAATTAATCATTCATGAATTAATACATCATATTTTAAATTAACTTCTTTCAGATTTCATAAATAAATAAAAAAAGAACAATAATAATAATCACAGGTCTAACTGTTCTTTCAATTAGAGAGAGCAGTTAGACCTGTGATTATTAATTTGAAGAATTTTAGTCATAGATATTTATTACGTATAACATTAGCTTAACAAAACTCCTATTATTTCAAGACAACCATGAACGAAAAAAAATCTATTGGAAGTAATGAAAACTCTATACTACTACTATATACTAGATTTAGATATAAAATGATTTAACGCCATTATTTGGAACCAACAAAACGCACTGGATAACATTTTTCAGTAATAAAAAAATTAATGAAAAAAATGTAAAACAAAAGAGATTATCATAGAATAAAAATATGATTTGAGAGAAAATGTAAAATATTACTCTCTTTTGTAAGAGAATATTCATTGGGAGAGAGTGATATTTTGAGCTGTCTTCCCTACAGCTGAGAGGAAACAGATATTCAAGATATTAATTCATGGCGAGAGCAGGAGGCGGCTGCTATTATCCCATCCTACGCCGGTAGCGGATTGCTCATGTCATATAACTCTTACCTACTGGTAAAGAAACGGACCAAAAACATAATAGATACCATTTGAAGATAAGCTTCAATTCACGGTGAATTTGTAGAGGGGGGTGGGGAATAGACTCTCAGAACATACCATTCACATATTCAGAGCATAATAATAAGTCTCCAGGAACCAAATTCTTCAGATCTTCAAAAAGCAATTGGATCAATTCACAAAATGGATAGAAAAAGGATATTTCTCATTTCTGAATTGTCGACAATCAGTGATGACGAGAAAATATACTACTTACAATGCAAATATTGTCAGAGATATGATGGGTGAGTAAAATAAGGAGCACTTTACTGTTCAATAACAAAAATTTTAATTGATTCTGTTCATAAAAACCCATATAAATTATTAAAAAATATATATCCATATAAAATATATTAATATGAAAAATTCCGGCACGCAGGAGCGGCATGAACTAAACAGATT
Organism: Oncopeltus fasciatus; assembly: GCA_000696205.2. Lineage (NCBI taxonomy): Eukaryota > Metazoa > Arthropoda > Insecta > Hemiptera > Lygaeidae > Oncopeltus > Oncopeltus fasciatus. The sequence continues at coordinate 221,417 of KZ807116.1, forward strand.
TCCATGTTTCAATCAAGATGGCTTAACTGAGAGAAAATGAATTATAAGTTGAACTTACAAACCAGAGGGAGAGCAGAGAGCGTAAAAGACGAGATAATTCAGGCTGGCTTTGGAATAATCGAGAGGTGAAGGGTACCTTCACAGTTATATTCTTAAATACATCTTTACCATCATCAAGAATAAATAAACCTCTGCAAGAAGTAAGTGCAATACTCTAAACTTAAGACTTTTTGTTAGATGATTTTTGTTGGAGTTCGGTCAAGGTAGATACAAAGAAATACAAATTTAAAAAAAGTGTATTTTTTTAAAAGATTATCTGCCAACGTTTCGGCTTACATATAAACTATTCAGTTAACGACAGAACGGATATAGAACAAATTTCTTCAACTTATTCAAACATTTTCAACATCCTAAAAATTATTAGCCCTCCTTCTAAATAAACCTCTCAAACATTTTTCCCAGTTCCACAGTTACTTATTCCCAATAATACCCTTCCTTTTTTCCTTCCCCCGCTCTCCCTTCCGCCTCTTACCTTCCCCCCCCCACCCTTCCACAGCTCACAGCGTTTTTCTGAAAAATTATATTTCTTCTCAGTCATGTAAATGTGAGCTTAGGGACAGGACGTCCTCTCTCGTCTTCATGATAGGTAGGTGTGGTAATTTACTGTTTTAATTTTATTCAATTTATTTATTTATTAATAAGTTGTTTCCTGCATGTTTTTAAATTCTCTTACATAGTTTTCTACATTCATACTTTTGATATCACATTACATTATGGTAATTCTATATTATAATATTGTAAATTATTACTATATTCTCATGACATTGTAATTCAACAGCCCTGAAGTTAGCTTACAATGAAGCCGAAACGTTGGCAGATAATCTTTAAAAAAATACATTTTTGTTAAATTTGTATTTTTTTTTTATCTACCTTGATCGAACCCCAACTAAAATTATTTAATAATAATATTTATAGACAAAAAACTCTCCATTTAAGACTTTTTGTTTGCAGATTATACTACAAGTTCATGAATAGCTCTGCCATCCTAAGAAGTTTAAAAGGACAGCTCAGTTTTCGTCATGAGGTCATTGATCTGAACGAGAGAAATATTGCTATCCTGTAAAATCTGCAACAGAATCACAATAAATAACCTTCTATCGGAAAGACAGCTGAGCATGACAGATATCAGCTGTCGTACGATAGGAATGCCATCAGAGATAAGCCACGGATGACCTCCATTCCGATGCGTCAGGTCAACGCCTGCAAATAATGACCCCGAAACGTGGTCGATGAAACTGATGCTCCGGGGTCGGCTGTTCGCTCCCCCTCTGACATCGCACAAGTGTCAAGGGGTATGCCGCTCTTCAGCTCCAAAGGGAAAATGTCCTTCACGCAGCAGTTGCGTGTGCCGAGCGGATTCCCCTCGCTTCATTCAAAATGGTCACAGATAGAAGTAGATGACTAACTTCCTCTAGTAGACTGCAAGAGCAGGTGAGAGGTGAGATCGCAACGCCAGTAGGGGGAACGCCCAACCTCCCTCCCTAGAACTCATTCATAAATATCTTTTCTAGTATGCATTTTTCGACAAAATGTTATGGAGCGTAAAAAATGAAGAATGAAATTTTCCGCCTATTAAGGTCTACATTCTCTGCAGAAGAAAAGTTTAGACCAAGACTGGACAGATTTTCCCCATAGGGACGTCAAAATATTTACGTTAGTAGCATGATTCGATTTTCGAAGATTTCTTTACTGGTCTTACATATAAGATGTTACAAATATGGTGTGTGTATTTTGCATTTACACGTTTATTTACGCTTAAAGAATCAAATAAAATTCCAAATTTAAGCTTCTTTTGAATTAGGATGAGATCATTAATAGCTAAAATCGGTCGAAAGAAGAACCAACATTTAAAATTGTAGTATATTTCTTATTATGAGCTCCCCCCCCCATTCTATTCTATTACCAGCCAGTCTAGAACGAACTTCCGTGAGCATACACTATGTTCACCAGTTGTTCTAAAGAAAACAACTACTTACTGTAGAGGTCAGCATCTCTGGCTAGTGCTAAGAAACTCAGGTTCGAGTCCCATTATGGCCTACAGTTTTATCTTTAAAAACTTACCAATGAGGTTTTTTCCCCATAAGTCAAAGGGGTGAATTCTCTATATTTTTTTTCTTATTGTTTTCCTCGTATTTGTATCATAATATCTAAAATAGGAAATGTTTGGAAAAGCATAATGTTCTAATAACTTTGTTAAATTGTACGCAATTTTTCTATTGGATAATATAAATTTTAAAAAAATTACTTGAAAGCAGATTTGAAATAAGTTAAAACAAATATTGTGGAATAAATTTCAATATGTTCATACATATATAATAAATAAGAGCAGATGGGGAAAAAAGGTGTAGTGTACACGCGTACAATTTTTTTTTTTTTTCATTTTGTGTGTTAACTGCACTCTTTTTCACACATGTTCTTAAATATATATATATATATATATATATATATATATAT
>KZ807116.1:225164-236725 GCA_000696205.2 Oncopeltus fasciatus
AAAAAAAAAAAAAAAAAAAAAAAAAAAAAAAAAAAAAAAAAAAAAAAAAAAAAAAAAAAAAAAAGACACTGTGTAATCTAAGCAGATTTCCCATATTTCAATAAAGTTAGGAATGGATAAGAGTAAATGTGACCAATTGGACCAAAATGATAACTTTTTTTTTTTGGTTTTTGCAATAATAAAGAATAATGAAAATTTTTATTTTTCTCTAAACCTCCCCTCTTTCTCACAGTTAACAAAGAAAGAAAAATAAATTTTATTCTGTTACTTAGAAATTTTATTCTGGTAAGTCCCCTTGAATAAAAAAGAGGTCACAGCTGATAAGTATAGTTGATTTTGAGCTAGTTGCAACAATAAACATAAAAAGTACAAATAAACAATAGGCTAATAATATAAAATATTTTGAACAGAACTATGACAATATTTACAAGTACGGAAATAGAAGAAATAAGTATTAAAAATAAAAAACTAAGAAATACATGGGGTAATAAAAATAGATGCACAAAAAGAAAATGAGTGCTACACAAGAAAAAACAATGAAAATCAAAACTAATAAAATAACAATTAATCATGATAAAAATAAACAAGATACAGTTTAGCAGTTTCTGATTGGAATTGTACAAGGTGGAGATGTTGAAATAGCTGGGATTTAAAGGATGCGAGCGAGGAAGAGCGACGAATACTTAGAGGGATCTAGTTCCAGAGCCCGGAGGATCTGATGAGACGACTAAATGCAGCGGATTTGTAAGGGGGAAGATAAAGGTCGGAAAGTCGAGAACAGGTGGGGCGGGAAAGAAGAATATATTAAACATAAGAGGCGAGCACCAGTGTAACTCTTGGAATTCGTTCGGGTCACGTAATCCTGGCGCAGTGGATTCAAATCCCGCACTGGGCAAGCTTTTACCGGTAAATAAATATGCTGAGCCCTGAATGTTTAGAATGGGATGGCAATCACCTCGTGGTATCAACTTGAATAGCTTGATTTCCTGGCAGGAAATGTGCTACAAAGATACTAAGAACGAACTAGAGATAAGTGAAGTGATTTCAGTTAATTTACCATAATTAATCCGGGAGGAATGCTGATAACTGGCGAATCTGCGTAATTACGGTATCTATTCCTGCAGGGAGTCGTTCGGGAGTCACAACAAAGGACGAAGGTGACGTGAGGCGAACTCAGAAGGTGCGAACTATCCCGAACATGAGACCTGTCACGGGCACGCACGAACTCCCCTGGCCATATTTCATCAGGCCACGTACTACGCATTATCAAAGATGTGGTGTTCTGAAGAGGAATGATACAGCACATTGTCATGGTGTTTCCAATATGGCGGCACAAGTAACAGAAACAGTATACGTAACAACCGTGTCTGCTCTCTCAGAGGTCAATAAATATTAGAAAATTTACAATCTCTAAGAAAAAATCAACTTTTAAAAGTCAGTAACGCAAGAGCTGAAGATTAAATTGAGCATATTTCCCATGTATAGTAAGATACATGAAGGCATACATGAGAGTAAACGGCGAATCATGTCTGATAACTCAGAGATATCATTAAGAGCATAAAAAAAAGACCACTACGTCTGGCAATACAAACTGCGCGGGGAAAAAGGAGTAGTGGGGATAATCATAAATATCTTTCTTAATAAAAGTTTTTACGAAATTGACATAGAAATAAATTATAGAAAATTATATTTTGCATTTATTATGTTCTACAAACATTTTAGCAACTCTAATATGAACAAAGATATCAATATTATATATTTTGATTCCTGATTAACATTACTGTAATCTACCCACCACCTCATCGTGAATAGCTTCGTTTCCACACTGGAAAACGTTCTACTTCGAAAGATAAACGAATGAAGATATTTAAAAATGTTTATTTGATTGTTAGGGGAATCAAATTATTTTTAAATAGAAACTTGAGAGGTTTGGGAATGGGGGGGGGGGGGGTCATTCGAATTATAAGTCGAGTTTGCTTGTGCTCAATTAATCAAAACAATATATAGAACGCTCACAAAATTTAGATATAGCCTCTACAGAATTGAAGTCTTAAACAGTAACAATAGGGAATTTTATTTTTAAATGTAGCCATTGCGACTGTTACTTAAGGCAATATAACAGTTACTCTGTTGCTCCACTACATTCAAAATTGATTTACCCCCCCCCCCCTATTAAAGATAAATTTGTAGTTAAGGAGGGTGGAGGCTCATATATTACTGAAGATAAGTAGATCAGCTTCTTTATTACCAGCCATCTTGAAATCCCTAAGATGAAATTTTTATGTGCCCAAAGGTTAGAATTGTACGCATAGTATCAATTTGTTCAGACTGAACCAATCGCACTGATATACGATAAACAATAAGATGCTAACAGTACTGATATTAAACCAATAAAATCGAATCAGAGAACAATAAATTAAACAAAATTTTATACCTTTAACTTATTAAAATTAATTTCCATGTATTATATAAACGTAAATTATAATAAAGTACAAGTATGCAGTACAATTAGTTTGCAAATATGTAAGCATTAAGAAAAATAACCTAATAAAGAAAAGACAAATTTGCCTTCTCGGTAAATCTGTTATGCAAAATTTAAATTCAATAGAGAGTAATAAGTCATATGAGACACAACAACAAGTTGGCAAAACAAAGCTAACAAAGAAAGAATCCTTGTACTTATTGGTACAAAAGTAAAATACCTTGGGCAATAGTAGTAGGTGAATTGTTCGCACTGAGGAGATATATGTAAAATGACGGTGAATATACATATCAGTACACTTCTTCAAGTTCACACTGAACAGCCTTGCATTACAGGACACTTCTCAAGAATACATAACAGGCAACAGCTCAAAAATCAAAATTCTCCTATTCGGGCGATTTCTTTCAATAACAAACTCCACTAAATAATAATTTATAGATAAAATATATCAAATTACAAAAAGAAAAACAACAATATATATGCGGGTAAGAATTATTAAAAAAGAATATTTATTTCATCCCCTTTTTCTTCTAGAAGAAATCTCCATTCTATTTGCGAATTCTATTTTTTCAAAACACATTCCAAATTAANATTTTTAAATACTATTATTTGTGTCTAGTTGGTAGGGCTGGAAAAAATATAGGAAAAAATTACCAAAAAATAAAAAAAATATTCTTAGCGTTTTTTATGTACTCAACGGAGAAAAAGTATGTATTCCAGCACTATAAGCTTTCCGAGATTAATAAATAAGAGGAGTTTGACAGGGTCAAAAACATTTCTTCTTTTCCATAAAAAATAGAACCATGCGAGAAAATTATTCCTATAACGGTTCAGTCTCTTTGATACAATTTTTTTAAATATTAATACCTTTTCCACAGATTTTTTTTCTAAATAAAAATACCTTCAATATTTTATAATGGAATAATTTATTTGATATATTTTAATAATCAATAATTTCTTTAAAAAAAAAAAAAAAGATTTTCTTGAGGTAATCAACTCAATGAGAATTTCGATATGATTTCCTATTATTTAGTCATCTTAGTTAACTCCCAAAAATGTGTAATAACTATTGAAAAAAGTAAATACTTTAGGATTGCTTAAAGAGTTCTATTTGAAGGTATTTTTTCCCCAGTGGGCTAGTAACAGGTAAATGACCAATTTAGTTTCGAGATAAGTAGACACATACACGCACATGCGCAGGAGCACGCACACGAGAGAAGGAGTGGGTGTGGAGGGGGAGAGTTTAAGTCCAGATGTATGATAACGTGAACTAAGACGATTTCCCATGTTGCTTTGAGGGTATGAGAAAATAACTTCACTCCAGATTGGCCCGAAGGGAGAATGTAGGATACGCTTAACCATGTGTACTTACTCGAGTTTTTCGTTATGGAAAGTTAAAAAGATTATAGAAAATAAACGCTGGGCAAATGCGTTTTACAATAATGGTAAATTTGGATGTAAATTGTTGACCGTCAAGTTCTATGAAGAGAGGATTATCAGGAATTCGGTTATGGTAGTTGAAGAATTAAAAACTAATTGTAGTTTGTAGACACAGTTGAGCACGACTCTCTCTCACTCCCTTTCACCCCATCACCCTATTTGCCCTGATGAAGGCCTGAAATTCTAGCTGAAACTTTTTTTTATCAATTAATGGAAGGGAATAGAATAAAAAATCTATCTCTCCCAGCCAGGGCTCGAACCTGGATCTCCTACTCACAGGGCAATTTAACGCGCTTGCCCGATTAGCTATTCCCATGCATTAATTTATTTAAATTTACCTGGGACTAAAATTCACAAATAAAATTAATATTTATAAAAACCTCTTTGGTTATAAATTAGTTCTTAATTGTTCCTAACTAATTCCCGACAATCCTCTCTTCGTAATATGATAAATGTACCACAACTTTTTTCGTAGCTTGAATAACAAGGAAGGTAACGATTAAAATTTCTCTTTCACAGTTTCGAATTAAGTCAAAAATGAATTTATCTAAGGGTTTGCAATTAAATGCTTGAATAAAGGATTTGGTTTGTCTATTTTATTAACATGAGGACCCACCCAGCACTGGAAATTACATACTTAAATATCAATATGCTTTTTTTCTTTAAATTTAAAAAATGTTAATTTTATTTAATTAGATTTGACACCTATTTCGTTTTATAATTTCTTTTTACCGAAATTCTAATAATAACGAAAATATTACGATTTTAAATTTTGGTCTCCTTTTATATCATCCCCTCCTTTTTCTCAACCCATTTCAGCCCCCATTAACAGATTATCTGTTGATGGGAGTCCGCTAAGCACTCGAATTTGCACTATGAAATATTTAACTCAATGTGCATTTTATTTAAAAAAAAAATATATATTTTAATTTTATTTTCTGTACATTTTTTATCATACATTTTTGAACAAATTTACCTTAAAAAAAAGAAAGCCATTTTAATTTTAGAAATATTATTTTTTTGTCGTATTTAATCCAACGTACATTTTAACAATTTTTAGTTCAAGGGAACAGAATAAAAATATATATTGGTCTGCTCCGGAGGTTAGACTCTCGACACAAGTGCGGGGAATTTAATAACTTATCAGACTTGTCTCGGTAACGTAAATACGGGAAACGCACCGGCCCGGAAAGCAGGAGATCCAGGTTCGAGTCCTGGCTGGAACAGTTAGATTTTTTATTCTGTTGCCTTGCACTAAAAATTGTTAAAGCCATTTTATTTTCTTATCATGTGTTGTGTATAATACAAAAAAAATCTACGTATTCAAAGAAGTGATAAAATATATACTATTAATTTCTTATTTAAGGAATACCTTGTAACTAAAATAAATATAGAAGTTTAAAAAGGTAAGGCAATAGTATGGTTGTGATGAAGTAATGTGTGGCGAATCTGTAAGACGTAATTCTCATCTTTCCCGCTCTTATACGAAAGTAACACTACAAATACAGTGGGAAGGAGTAGTGTAATACGCTTGGATTTGCTTTCATTGCTAGGGAATTGGTGAGATTCCTCCGGCCAAGAACGGATCGGGAAAGAGGAAGTGTAGAAATTAGTGGGGAAACGACGATGGCAAGGACAAGTCAAAGGAGATTTAATTCTGGAGGAGTGTGTGTCGCGAGGCGGCAATTAACTCCAATGAAAGACATCCTCTGTGTGTCCCGCATGCCGTGCGCAACGGCGCCCAAAGGCGACGCGCAACTTGCACAGTGAGGATATCCGTCCTCACAGTGAAATCTAGGGGATAGATAAAGGATGTACCAACATATCTAGATAATACACCTTTTATGCACTGCATAATTTACAGTAGTGATGTTACCGGCTTCCTATCTAGTATTAACATAGTTTAATTCATTTTTTTTTGTTTTCCATTATTAAAAAAAAATTGAAAATTATTTAACTATAATAAAATCTTAAAACACTTATAATTCGGGTAGTAGTAGTAGTAGTAGATTGTAGGGCAATCAACTTCTAGGTTATTACGCCCTATAAACATCCCCTAATATGTCTACTATAAATCAGTTAATAAAATACAGGTTATTTTATAATTCGGGTTAGCTAGCGTAATAAATATAATTTTTCTGTAACTGTTTAGCGTTTTCACAAAAATATTGTAATAATAAAATAAAAGAAAAATATTACATATGTATGAATGAATAAACAAATATAATCTAGTTCACTCACATAAATATGTATAATTCTACCAATAAGAATGATTCTCCATTCAGCCCTTGAAGAAGCCATCACACGATGTGCGAAAGCTTGGTACCTAAAAACTCCAAGACACGTTTGAACCCGGAAGAAGTATTGGTAGATATGTCTGTCCTCGGACAGTACGTCCTCTCTCGTCTTCATGATAAGTAGATGTGGCATAGTATTACTGTTTTAATGTTATTAAATTATTTTTCAATAAGTTGTTGTTTGCATATTTTTTCAAAATATTTTTAAATTCTCTTACATAGCTTTCTACATTCATACTCTTGATATCACATTATATTATTGCAATTCTCTATTATATTATTGTCAATTATTGTTGTATTCTCATGACATTGTATTTCTACAGCCCTGAAGAACTTACATTGTAAGCCGAAACGTCGGCAGATAATCCTTTATTAAAAAAAATACATTTTTTAAATTTGTGTTTTTTAACCGAACGCCAACTAAAATCATCTAAGAATAATTTCAATTTATCACTTTTTTACGTTCAATTACTATTTATGGAATTCTACAGAACGTTATAATTTAGTATTGACGAGGGATAATAACTGCTGAAAAGCTAAATGTGCAAAAATATACTCAAAAGCCATCGGTGATGTGAAATTCACTAACACGAACACCTTAAACCTATTTAATTTGATTAGAATTAAAATTTAATTTTTTTTTTTATTGATAATAATACATATCAGTTCGTATGAAACAGCTAAGGAAGTAAAACGTGATTAAAAAACTGCGGAACAAACGTTCAACTAATACGGATTTCAATAATTAAATCTTAGCTCTAACTTAAATTAATTAATTAAATTTTTATCATTAATAAATGTGTTTAAAACATTATATACGCTATAACAAATAATATTACCACAACAACGACAAGTGGGGACGCAATGAATGAAATATGAAATATACTTAGCTAAATGAAATTATTTTCTTTATTAGTAAATTAGCCTTAGAATAAACTAAAAAATACTTTAGAGTATCGTATATAAAAATAATTAAAAACATACCCATTAGATAGATTATAATCAATAAACACTGAAGGAAAACATACCTGTAAAAAAAAAAAAAAGTGTTTAATATTCGAGGTTATAAAATATTAAATAAAAATAATTGAAATATTAGTATTAAGTGTCAAATCATCAGAGAGAAATTTGAGTGTCATGCACGCATTCGAGTATGTTAAAAAATTAGGTCAGAAAAGTTTATGAACAATATTAGTTGACTTTTTTACTGAACTATTCGCTTAGTTTACGCAGGTCTTGCGTGGCTGGGCCCACTCGGGACCAAAGTGCCAAAACATATACCATATATCATTATACATAAGGTCCCAATATGCTGTTGTCTACGATCTGGGAGGGACCATTCTAATGGTATAGCTAACATACATACCACTTACGTTTAACGAATCTCAAAACATACAAGAAGGGATGAAATTCAAATTTTGAATGATAAATATTTGAATAGAAAGTATGTTGAGGAATCCACATTGCATTTATTTTACAACAGATTAGTCTTATTTATCTATACAATCAAGTAGATAAATAATGAATCAAGGCAGTGCTTAGGTATATGCTCAGTTGACACGATTTAAAATGTAAACTATTTTCGAATGCATTTTAGCTAAGGTAGAAACTATAAATATTTGCAAATGTGTAATGTTCAACAGTAAGAGACTGGAAAGGCAGGTGTTTATCTGCGAGGTTTACTAAACAGAATTGAACTACCAGAGGATGTTATTGTTGGCGTACTCTTTCTATGACGATGAGTAAATATTTGCTGGAAAAACGTATTTGTGAAAGGAAATGTCGATATATTGTTGTCTTTGAGTTGTTGAGCGTCACAGCTCTCTAAATACAGAACTAATACACAAAGTACAAATAAGTATGAACTTCATGGAGTAGTAATAGATTAGGGTTAAGAAATAAATAAATAATTCAATAGTGTTTAAATATAAACATATTTGTCCAGAAACAATGTTTTTGATCAGTTTCGACACACATTTTTAGGCTACATAACAAATTAAATTTAAAAAAAAAACATATGAAAAAAAAATTAATAACTAATCAGAACTAAAGATAAAGAGTAAATAATGAGTTTTTACTCCTAAAGTAATAATAGAATATCATAATTAACTTTCTAGCTATCTTTTCATAAACCCACAGTTATACAATCAACACACGAACATATAAATAGTTTGATAGATTGTTTTATTTATATTATATTTCTATATACAAACATATCCTTCTTCCTTCCAGATTCAGACTTTTTAAAGAAAAATTATGAGTATATTTAGTTTTACTCCTTATATATATATATAGATAGATAGAGAGAGAGAGAGAGAGAGAGAGAGAGAGAGAGAGAGAGAGAGAGAGAAAGTATATATAGAAATTGGAGCACTTGATTATATAGTAATCAAGAATAGGTGGGATAGAGAGTGGAGTGCACACAGAAAAAGAAAAAAAAACACAAGGAGTAAAATTTTCGGGGATGCTATGGCATTCGTCAGTGAGGAATGAAGAGAATTTCTATAAGTCTCTATAAATATAAGAAATGTGTTTATTAATGACCCGCAGCACACTACGGAAAGTGTGTGATCAGCATTTTGGTTATAAATAAATTTTTAATTCTTCAGCTCCGATGACCAAACGCCTTACGATTCTCATAAAACTCTACGGTCAATTAATTTACCTACACATTTAAAGTTTATCTTTTATTGATTATACATTTCAACTAGTCATACATAGAAATGTAAGTCCTGACATCCGCTTATTCCCATTTCCACTATATAGCGGCGGCGACAGATGGAAGTGACACATTCTTGAATTATTTCTGGGCGTCACGTGTCACTCAGCTGAGGCACGGGAAGCCCCAATCCTCCGAACCCTGATGGCTTACATTTCAATTAATCCGACATGGCTTCCACGGCCCCAGAGCCCCGGATATACAGGCGTGATTTAGATAACCCCACCCGTTGTACGGGATCCTCTCACTTCACGTGGCATTGGTCCGTCTCGTGCTTCGGCTTACATAACCTATATCTAAAAGGTTATTTCCACCACCAATGAAAATAGAACTATCATACCTTCTATTATCCGTCATCATTGGTTTCTGCAAACCATCTTCTGTTGGCGAGCGATTTCGGACATTCAACTCCTGAGTTGAATACAGACAGTGACAGTGAACACGTGTATTCGGCCACGAGGAGGGATAATGTCCGTAAGCGCTCGCCAACAGAAGATGGTTTGCAGAAACAAATGAAGACGGATTACAGAGGGTATGATAATCTATATCTATTTCGATCACCGTTAACTGCAGAACTGATACTTGTAGAAAGATAAGAGAGATGTTTGATGGGTTCCTGAAACGGCCTCGCTAACGACAAAGCTCTCCACAAAACAACTGCACTCGAGTTTCACTTCTGCTGCTATTTTTACAAATTCCTTTGGATTGGCCTGTCGCGCATAGTCCTTGGGATTTCAAACAGTATAATTATGTGTCTGTAATAAGTCACAGTCTCATAAATATTGGAGGAAATTGTATGGGATTTCCCAGCGTGGATGTAATTCTTTACAAGATATTGACTACAAATAATTCTTTCGAAGTAATCTTGCCTCGGACTAATGACAATTCATTAAATAAATCAGTTGCCCAATGCTTCCTTGTAAGGAATGGGCTATCAAAAGAGTCTTTCACGCAGAAGCTATGTAAATTAAGCGAATTCTTCAATATTACAGAGATTATAAGTAACACATGTTTTATCATAAAACAAACCATGTTTTTTTTATCATTAAACAAAACATGTTGTTTTTCATTACTACATAATAAGCCTACTAGAACAAATCAAAAATGTTTTGTATACACACATGACATTTCAGATAGATCCCTACTCCTAATTGTTGAATTCTGCTGAGTAACTTAAATATTTCGTTTATAATTAACAGATCTGTGCTGATTTCCATAATAATATTTAAAAATTATCACAATTAAAAAAATAAGCCTTTTTAAACAATTATTGCGAGGGAATAGAATAAAAAAATCTATATTTTATTCTATTCCCTCGCATTGATTAATTATTTATTAAGTCATCTAACTCTCCCGGTGGTGCAATGGTTAGCATACCGGGCCGAAAAGCAGGAGATCCAGAGTCAAGTCCTGGCTGAGACAGATAGATTTTGTATTCTATCCCTCGTAATAATTGTGTAAAATTTACGTGGGATGATACACAAGTTAATTAATATTTATAAATGAGAATAAGCCTTTTTGTACATTTTTGGTAACCCCAGTTAGAAGCAATAGGTTAAGAAAAACTAAATGCAGCTTTTTGGCCGTACAATTAAAAATTTACGATTCAGGTAAATCCCCACTTTTATTTTCTTTTTCAATTTCAACTGGAAATAATATGTCATTAATTAATACATATAACTGTGCCGAGTTTATTTACTCTAAACTAAATATTTCATCCACTACAAATAATAAATAACCTTTTTTTACTGGCAATTGACTTTGCAATTCCCCTGAAGACGATTTCATTATAATAAGAACTTTAAAAATAAAGATATTAAATGCTGTATTTATTATTTAGATTGCGGACTTTAGAGCACGTGCGTATATACTTGAACGGACCATATGTTTAGCTTTTCTAATGCAGGATCGGAGAAGATCTGTTGAATTTTACAAAAGTTGCTCCATGTGAATAGCCTGGTTTCCTTACGGGAAATGAAGAAAAAAGTACAGAAAAAACTCAACCAAAATCTCACAAGAACCGCGAAAACTAAACAGAAATAGGAGTATTTAGGGAACCTGTCAGATGCCTATAACCTCAGCTAGATCGATGGCGTTACGTAGGCATAGTTAAGATGCCGCTGATACTGACTTTTTTTTGTCGTCTCCCTTACCCACCTTTTACCCCCTGCAAAAAAAAAAAAAGAATAATAAAAAAAAAATTGTAAGGACATAAGAGGGAAGGATTATTTCAGAAGGAAAGCAGTGAAAAGGCCTGTTCATGCCAGACTGACGAGGCATCGCAACAGTTTCGGCATTGCGGAATCCGAGAGGGGGTGGGAAGGGGTCAGTCGAGGGGTAGGCGTGCGAACGATTGTGCAGCAGCTCAGGGGTGGCTCGCACCCTCTCTATCTCCACATGTATCGTGCTTCTTCTCATGTATTACTTACTGAAGAACTTACATGAACTTGCAAAGTACAACACCGCCAAGCAATAACCATATCAATTATAATTATATACCGAGGATAACCGGAAGTATGAAAAACTGATAAGAAGCTAAATAAATTACAAATCAACTGTTTCCTGGATGTAGAGATACGTTATATATATATATATTCAATAACAAACTCCACTAAATAATAAT
>KZ807116.1:238872-250135 GCA_000696205.2 Oncopeltus fasciatus
ATATATAAACTTTATTAATATATTACACTTTGTTAAAAAAATAAAAAATAAAAACATTTTGTAATTTGATAACAATGTATAATAGAAAATAAATGACATTAATGAAAGTCACATGAGGAGAGGAAGTGACCAGTGTCACCACTCTCAAAGACGCTTATTAAGGAAGATAAATTCCTTGGTACCATGAAATAACTAAAGAATCGTCAATGATTCTAAATTGAAGAAGCTAAAATATACATTTATCAGTACGCATTCTATCAATGTTTAAAATAATGAAACAAAATTTGTTTAATAAGTTTCATTTCTCCAAACCTTGGATGAATTCTTAAATGGCGAAAGAATGTTGGTCGAGAAGGAGGGGGGTTTTAATGAGACCAAAATAAAGGTCAAGAACCTTCAGATCGGGTCAAGGTAAATAATTAAAAAAATATACAATTTAAAATAACAGTATTTTTAAGTTCTTTCCCCATTCTCCTATTCCGGCGAGTCTAGAGGCAGGTATATTTGTTTTTTCCTTTTAAGCTAATTGCTCTATGGCTTATAAGATGTAATTTGTCATTTACTCTCATCTATGTACGATCCTATTGAATCATGCGAAACCGGTTTAGGTGACACAGCTCTAGTTTTTCAATAAGTCTGAACAGAATTCGCGTACCATCTGAAGTTTCAGAGTGGCTAGGTTATCGAAGACTAAACTGACTGGGATCCTTCGATTTCTAGTCGAGAATAGAAATAGAACTCCTCTTACTATGGGTATTAACATATAGATGGCGCCACCTTATAATAATCAATCGAAAGTGCTCGTGTTGGAGGTAAAACCTTTTTCTTGTAGAAAGTTAGTCAGTAGACAGGCTCTAGCAACACATCTGAAGCTGGTTTTTTCGAAAACACTAAAGTCAACTTTAGGATTGTAAGAGCAATAAGCTTATATGGCAAATTTATACTCATCATTAACGGAAATGTTCAAACAAAAAGTAGAGTAGAAAGGAAATAGAAAGTTCCCAGACATATCACTACAGCTATCTGGTTAAGAGCGACACATTAATCATTAAAAACACACTGACAACAAATCACACGATGCTGTTATTAGTTGTAGATCGCTACTTCGGCAAATTGCCGGCCATAAGGTAGCTGAAAAGATTGTTCCTCCCTGAGAGCCAGGGCGCGATGAGCCGCTCCTCTCGTGGGGAGGAGAGCGGACAGGGCTAATTCGTAGCTGGAGCGAGGTTCCTAGGGTGTGTCAAACGTTGCGAGAAACTTCCGTCGATTCGTGGGAAAACTACAGCAGACCGGTGGGAAGAGGGGACGTGCCCATCTGCCCGAGACATTGCGGAGTCCAGCAGAGCGGCGCCGGATCCATAGCGCCACCGAGCTACTATCGCAAGGTGTGTGACCCAAGGCTCTCGGGATTAGTGTCAAATAGGTCAGGAAGAGTGCGCGCTAAAGGCTGCTCTGTCACTACCAATGAAAATACCTCAACATGTATTCAATGGTGAATATCTAATTGTAATTATAACTCCTTTAAATATTTGCAAATATGTTGCAGTAATATCAGATGATTTCCCAAAAGAAAAACTAAACTATACACCTCAGTACCATGAACATCTAGAAAAAATTCAACAGAATTTCACTGATATGGAAAAGATAAAAATAAGATTCATTCAAAATTATATATATATTCTTTAGGAGCTCTAACTTTATTTTAAAATAAAGAGACCAAAAACGGGATTTAAATTTCTTTTTTCAAACAAGTGGATGAGTTCTTATTGGCTCAAAGTTTGAGGAGGAAGGTGGTTTAATGAGGACAACCAAATTTAAAATCCTAATATTTAAGTTATTTTCAGCATTAAACAAAACATATGGTATATAATACAAAATAGTTGTAAAATGTAATTAAATAAAAAATTGAAAGAAAAAAAAAGCATGAAGAAGAATATATTTAATAATAAAATTCGAGAATGTAAGGGATCCTACTCCTAAATTATAGAAACTAAATTCAGTATTAACGTATTTTTCTTTTAACCTCTTTGGATAAATGCATTTTTTAATTAAATAAAACTAGGGGAAGGGGGGGTTTAGAGGAAGACAAAACCTATAAATATTTTATTTGGTTGTGGTTTTTTATCCCACGTAAATTTTTAACAATTAATGAGAGGGAACAGAAAATAAAAAACTATCTGTCCTCGCCAGGAATCGAACCTGGATCTCCTGCTATCCGGGCCGGTGTGTTAAGCCATTACACCACCAGGACTAGCTAGATATCTCATTAAATTCCCTCTACACTAGCGAGAGCCTAACCCACGAGAAAGACGAGAACTTCGTCTTAAACTCGAAGGAGCTGACATTGTCAGCTTTATTTAATTAAATAAAGTAAATGACGAGAGTCGACAAATAGTTTGACAATGCCAGCTCCTTCTGGTTTGTCAGGCCAAAAATTTGTCAACTATACTCTCATGCTCATGCTAAATCTTATCAGACATGGAAATTTGCTGAGTTTATATGGCTCCTGTTTAACGAACTTTATTTATTTATTTTTTATTTAGTTTTTCTTAATTTCACTATATATTTTTAGTTTTTATACCTGTAATAGTATTCCTTTACCATGTAAGTTTGTTTACATTTTTTATCTATTACTGTTTTGTATGTCGTTTGAGTGAAGTTTCGCCTCAGGATAAAATAAGACTTCAATTCAGTGATGAGTAGTCAGTCGCTTTGGAGATAAATCTATGAGCAGTGGATGGCATTGGTACCATCAGTCATACAGCTATCGAACAATGTCAGCACACTAGATTACAACAGAGCCGAGCCTTGCTCCGAAAGGAGCCTAGCTGCACATCGGAGGCACATTTCGCAACATCTTTGAGCAAAGCGCCGGTAATCTACATGATCAACCTTCGTATCCCTATGTCCTTCCATGTTATCTCCGTCACGGACGGTCCCTGTGTCTGGATGGCGGGCGACCCGTCTTTCACAATGGCCAGTTCCTTTGTGTCTCAACTCACTTCTCATTCTCAATAATCCTTCTGCCTAAATGGCCTCCCTTTTCGGAGGATGAATAATACTCGGCCGGGAAATAAAAAGGTTTTGTAAAATGTTAATTATAATACCACTCTTGATACCATGACTTTGCATACCACAGCGCTCAGAAATATCCATCGAAGAATGACGTCATTACAATGCACGAGATGCATTCCCAAGTTGAGTTTCATGGAGCCCAAGAATAACTGACACAATAACAGTGGCCAGCTGTTGAGCAAAAATAACCTGGCCTACTCCAAATAGGTATTTGAGCAAAAAGTGGGTTTATAAATCAAGTCAAGGAGCCGTTGAGGATTAATAAGGATCATACGCGATTTTCTTTCTATGACGTAACATCATAAACAGGGAATTACCTTTGACATATTAAGAAAAAATAATTCACGACTGAATTTTCAGATGTGCACTAACACAACAAAAAAGTTGTCTCTTCATTTCGCTGGAAGTGAAGGTCATCCGTAATGAAATAATGGAAGCCCTCTTCACACTTATAAGCTTTTATTCAAACTTTTTTGCTTTTGGACAAATTGCTTCTGCAAGCAGCCATGAGGCACTGAAGATATAAGCTGTGCCTCCCGAAAGCAACTAAGTCTAAGTTGGAATTAAAGCTTATAAATGTGACTCCCATTATTTCATTACGTAAAGGATGACCTGCCCAGAAAAATGAAGATCACAACGTTTTTTGTTGTTACTAGGTGAAACTTATGAAAATTTAAAGACATTTGTTAAAAATCCCCTCTTCACAAAAATCATTAAAATCAAATAACTTTTCAGTAGAATATAGGCCATATAATTAATAATGTACTTAAGTTATGTATATCTTTATGAAAAAATAAAAATATAGATTCAATAAAAGCTCACAGCAATGTCGCTAAATATATTTTTTTAAATCTCTCATTAAACCACTATAGATAAAAGAAAGAGACTATCTAGAAGCAAACAACCCATTCCAACACTAAAACCAATAGCCAGGATATATTTGTTAATCGATAAAACCTGCTCAGAGGGGAATTCGAACCCTCACATTAAATAACATCTTTACATATAAACGATGAGATAAGTAAGAAAAGGGACTGGGAACGGTAGCAATGGGGTATAGAACATTTAGCATAGCTCACAGAGATAGAGAGAGGAAATGGATAGGAAGAATAGAGGAGGTTGGATAGTCTATAATCTGCTTACTCTAGGCGCCCCTCCGACAGATAACAGCCCTCTGCTGGAAGAGACAAGAGACTAGGGCACAAATGCATCCAGACATAGGCTCAGCCAGCCCCTCGGAATACCTAATGGACGAATATCCTTTCCATAGTGGCAATCCATTCCGGCTCAGCGCCATCCGGCCCGAGAGGACCACATTTGCCAGATCGCAGCTAAGCCCTCATTCACAGTACTGGGCCATCTACTTGTGAAATTCCAACAGCACTTCACTCAGGCCACATTCTACTTGGAGTAGAACTGTTAATCAACATGCCCCAGATTATCCTTCCATTATAATTTAAGTAAATGTAAAAATACATTTCTTAAAGGTCCTGGTGCAATATGAACAAATAACAAATAATACTGTAATAATAACAATAATACATTGCAAAAAAAGACGAAAATAAATATAAAAAACTGAGAATGACAAGTATTTTCAATAAAAGGAAAAAAAAAAAATTCTTTAAAATGGAAAATAACACTACTGGTTATTATCTTAAACATCTTATAAAGGAAATAAAGTGTTTTTTAATCTACAATACAAATTATGTGAAATTTTATTAATTACAATTATATTTCAGACGTCTAATAGCTTAAAATTTGGCATTTTTAACCATAATTTCGAAATTAGTAATAATATTTTCATTTAATTTAGGGTTATAATAACAAATGTAATTAAGTAATAAGAAAAAGACCTCAGAAATGTCTGTTAGTTTAGACGTTCTAAACAAAAAAACAAATGGTAGTTATCATATCCAATCCAGTTTTTAAACTTTATATGACCTTTTAACATATTCTTTAAACTCGGGGCAGACACTAAGTAAACCTTTTGAGTTTGGTATCTTCTGAAGTTAATTATATATTTAAAACTGAACTTGAAGTTAAGAAAGAAAAAAAAAGAAGGAGATTGACAATGATATAAGACCAACTTAGTTGTGAAATATATAAAGTATTGATTAAGAGCCTGTAAAAATTAAAATTGATGGAGTAAGCAAATCTAGATTTTTCACCTACATCTACTTTGGCCAATTGAGCTAAAAGAAGCAATTGAATGTTAACATAAAATAAACTGCTTGATCTCTAACAACGGTGGGGGGAGTAAGGAGGTATTTAAAATTTATTTATTGGCTGTCACATTTAGACCTCTGGCAACCTGCAGATCAACAGATGATGATAGATTGACCAAAGAAGACACGAACCTTCATTAGTCTAAAATAACCTGTTCAAGCTTCTTGTCTACATGTTCTATTTATGTCTTCAGTTGCAGCTGATTGCAAAACAAATACCATCCAGGATTTTGTTTGCGCCCTAACGCCCTAGCTAGCTATTCTTAGATGTCCGTTCGAGATTCAGTACTAAGATCCACTGATATTTTTTTTAATTATTAATTTTATTTATTTTGACTGGGTTACTTTCTTCTTATTTTTTTTTTTTTTTAAGGAGTAGGGTAATACATATATAAAAATAATATGTTATAAATTAATTCATCTAAATTAAAACGCTCTCCATTGCATCTTACTCATATTTTATATTTATACGGCAAAAGAATGGCTCAAAAGGTCTAATAAGCCAGTAAATTAGAGTTGGGAAAAGAGCATTTGAGATATATTTTTGTTTTTCTTTTTGTACATTATTAATATTTCAATAGAAAAAAAGGTAGGACCCTTGAACATTTCTAACAAATGAACAATGAAAGAAGTAAAGTGACATAAGTGTTTAGAATGTAGAGGTAACTTGTAGATCGTATTTCACCATTAAATTCCGAATGGTAACATTTTAGATTAAAAAAAAAAAAAAAAAAAGGAAAATTCTTTAGCATAATAGCAAATGAGTATTTGTAGATGAACTTTCCACACCATGTAAATTATACAATAGTAGAATAGTCCAAAAGGAGAGTTTGTTGACCGTAGATATTATTCTAAGATAATTTTAGTTGGGGTTCGGTCAAGGTAGATCCAAAAAACACAAATTTAAAAAATTTATTATTTAATAAAGGATTATCTGCCAACGTTTCGGCTTACATTGTAGCCATCTTCAGGGCTATCATGAAGATGAGAGAGGACGTCCTGTCTCTAAGTTCACATTTCCATGACTGTAGAGTTCATGATAGCCCTGAAGATGGCTTACAATGTAAACCGAAACATTGGCAGATAATCCTTTATTAAAAAATACATTTTATATTTTATACAAGAAATTCAAGGGAATGGAACAAAAACATTTTTTTTTTAAAGATTTTTTTTTCTATCCCCTTGCATTAACGAGGGATTAACTACCACAACTAAAAGTATTTAAAACATTGTAATTATATATGTAAACACATTATTATGTGTTTTATTATCAATAAACTTATTACATTTATTAATTTTTCCAAACCCCCCAAAATTTTCTACTTTGGAACCAAATGAGTAAAAATAACCTCTTTGGGTTGGTCTTCATCCTTAAATCGCCTTCCCCTAAGATCTTTTTGTGTCACAGGGGGCTAGATTTGGGCTGTAAGGAGGACTATGAAATTAAAAGTATTACAAGTACTGGACAAGAAATGGCAGGATTATGAGTAATTTGTGTGATATAACAACTGCTGATTAGATAAACATGATAAGATGTTAGTCCTTTATCCTAATTCTCTCCTTCACAGGTAGGCCGAGAACATTTTGACCTCACCTCTCTCACTTTCTCTCTCTCTCTCTCTCTCTCTCTCTCTCTCTCTCTCTCTCTCTCTCACTCCCTCCCACTCTCTCTCTCTCCCTCCCTACCTCCCTCGCTTTTATTTANTATATATATATATATATATATATATATATATATATATATACATCAAGTGGCTTATTATATTTGGTATCAAATCGATAGGAATCGACAGAATATTGAAACTTTTTTTTTTTTAATCTTTCGTAAGAACAATCTCGATATACACTCCTTTAGGATTAGCTAAACTAAATACAGAAGGAATGATGAGCGAGAAACCGGATAGGTAAAGAGATGGTTTAGAAAGAAGTCAAGGTTCAGAATCGGAATATATATAAATAGTATAGATCTGGAAAATAACACAAGGAAAAACAAACAGGGAAAAAACAGACAGTTTTCCGAAAATATTCAGGCATCTTTCTCCTTAAAAATAGTCCGGCAGATTTCCTTCGAGGAAATGAAGCTACTCACACAAGTAACGATACGTACATGACGTTAAGAATACATTTCTCCAAAAGTGCTTCGATCCTTCATCAGAGAAGGTGCTTTTATTTATCTTACATTAGATAGGACCTACAAAATTTGTTCCGTCTTTATCGCAGAAAAAAGAGGGTGATCTGAATAACGCTCCAAGTTTAATGCTAAGATATTTATGTCTACTTGTATTTTTCCAACATATGTTAAAAACAACAAACGAAAAAAAGTTTACAAATTTGCTTTTTCTCATTCTCCTCCCCCCCCCCCTTAAAGTTGCGAAATGGTACAAAATGAATATCTTGTTTCCTTCATGGAAATTAACTAAAACAGAACGTTATATTTAAAGAAAACAACAACAAAAACAAAACATAAATAGGTCCAGTAAAGTTTTAAATACAAAAAACAGAGTAGTGGAGCTAACATGAATAGCTTTAAGAGATTTCCGTAAAAAAAAAAGAAGATTAATTTACAAAAGATAAATATATTTTATTATCACAAAGAATGTGTATGATTTATAAAGCAAGTAAGGTGTTCACGTAGGCTTCCACAGTCATCAGATGTATGTAAAGTTTTTTCCGGGTTGGACCGTGTAGTTTTTGATGGTTGCCGAGCTTTCGCACATCCTGTGATGGCTTCTTCAGGGCTGAATAGAGAATGAGAGCTGTCTTCAAATCCAGGGGTATTTATACCCGGCGCTGTCCGGTCCTTGTAGGACATCACAGGATGTGCAAGTAAGGTGTTCTTGAATTTAAAAAAAAATCTATATTTACCTCGAAAAGATACCGACACCGGAAATACTTCTTTTAAATACAATACAGAAAGGTGAAATACATATTTAATGAAAGACTAATAGATACAGTACGTCAATAATTACTGATAACAATTGATTACACTTCAGTTCCAGCTCGAGAAAGGCCAATGTTTGAGAGGAACAGGTCTTCCAAGTAGCCAATAAACATAAAAAGGGGACCAATAATATTTAACGCATTTGAAATGGTACAATAACACTGATAAAAAATTAAATAAAATGTTCGAAACCTCTTTAGGAGGTACGGCGATCTGAATCCCACTAAAAACTAATCGATATATTACTAAATGTCAATAACTACCGATAACTGTAGATCATTCCAGAAGAAGCCCCATTAAGCAGTGGGAAGTAAAAGGTAAAAAAAGGGAAAAAAAAAATTATTTAAATTGTTAAAAAGAAAAATCACATATTTTTTTTTTTTAAATGTGTCTTGAGTGTCCAGCACTTAAAGGTCACGCCCCGAAATGTATATGTTAATTAGTTTAAGAGTAGGAAAATCAACACGAAGTTGTTAGTTATAAAATAAAATATTTCAGGAGTTAAGCTGCGAAAATGAACAATTAGAAGTGATGATTTGTCTCTAAGGAGAAATATTAATTTTACGGCCTAGAAGCTGCAATAAGTTGTTTTTCTAAATGAAATTAAAATTTAAATTGTAAATTAAAGGGCATGTTTCGAGCGAATGGGAAGGGATAACCTATATTGTCAAGTCCGAGACGAAAATATTTTATCTCTGTGTACTATTTATTTTACTAAAAGAAGTTGATAAAACATATATTCTATAAGTGTGTGGATTATACGAAATGGAATGTTCACACATAAATATTCATCACTGAGGGGGCTGTGGAATTCCCTAATCTAAAGAGAGAGATGGTCGTTTTCAGCTAAACGATTAGTTGACGAATTACTAAACAGCAATGATTAGCGCGGTAGCTGAGGTGGTGAGTAGTCTTGGAGCGGAAGCCTCCTACTCTTGAGGAGAGGGACCGGCCTTCCCCGAAAGTGGACAATGCCTGGGAGACTGATTAGTAAGAGCAGTGGGTTCCTACTTAGTGGGGTTCCATTGTACACTGAGTCAGGGGAGTGACTCAGGCCAGCCAGAGGTGATAGGGAGGAAATGGAGAGTGATAGGCCCGCATCTCGTCAAAGGCACCATTTTCTCTACGGGAACCATAAATGGGAGTCAATGATTCCCTGTGTTTTCATGAGTCTCAGTGTGAGAGGAGCTCACAAGCACCGGATGGTCATTGATAACGAGTTTTGTTAACAATTCCCCTACAAGATATTTACCCTGGTACCATGGTGCATTCTGCACTTTATCAAATCTACTTAGGAGAAGCTAAATATTTGGCTAATTCACAAAAGCCCGGACATGCACATTCATAATCATAGACCTTTTGCGTACGATAATACAAAAAATGAACCCACGAAATTCAATATATCAGCATGTTTCGGCAAAATAGTTCATGAATTCATTAAATTGATTAAATTTGACTTATTTATTTTTAAAGCAAATGATAGATGTAAGATAACTTATATATTCTTAAAATTTGGCGGGAAAAACATATTAAGAAGTATATTGAAAAAAGGCAGTAGGCATGTGCTTAGTGGGCTTGTTATGTCATGTCAATGTGATAACTTTTATTATCAGTATCAGGCAGATTAGGAGTCGGAAATAAAACAAGAAATAATACTTCAATGTCTTCACAGAATCATAACTTCTGTTCAGTTGAACATAAATAGAAGAAGTGGAGGAATTTAATTTAAATATTTTTTGATAATTATAATGAAATAAATTAAAATAAGAAAATTTAAATAGTTATCAAAGAGCACTTAAAAAAAAAAAAAAAAGTGTTAACCTCTCGTACAGCCACTTTAGGGTCTTGGAGGGAGGGGTAATCTTTAGGTTACCATCCAATTCTAAACATCCATGGCTCAGATCAAGCTTTTACTAATAAATAAAAACATTGCCCTTCCACGAGCTACCCTGGCGCCTTGGAGGGTAACAAAACGGAGACGTGAGCATTTAACACCTTTAACTGAGCACATTTTTTTGGGATCTGCCAAGATAAAATGATTCTGGGTACCTTCTCTACAGATCACAAGGAATCAAATTAATGTATCCGGCATGCAGGGGCGGCGTAAACGAAGCGGTAACTGTATCTGCATGCCATGTCATCACCTGCACTTACAGAATATATCATTTATCAGACAACACACTTGTGTGTGTTTCATTACTCTCAACAAAACATTACGCCCACAACATCGTATGAACGTTTTTCACTCGTGCTTGACATTGCAGGTAATCCCACTCTCATCGGTCCGATATCAAAACATAACAAACTTTGTCTTTAAATTTATATTTAAATGCGATATGCAAAACATCATTTAAAAAAAAAAATAACACAATAGTGATTTTTAGGCGTTACAATAAAAATTTACGATTTATGTAACCTCCACTCGAATTAGTTCAGATTCACTGAGTAACTCTTAAAACATAGCTCTTGTAATCTTAAGTAGAGTTTTTACAAATTGTTCAGTTTTTTTTGCTAGAAATTGACATTGTTGGTAATCCTTCACTTCTATTGTTCCGACTTTGCTCATTTACGAACTTTGTAATCCCTTTTAAACTTTTAACAGCTACATGCCGAACTTCTCAAAAGATAAAAAAAAAAAGGAAACAGTGGCCTTTAGGTCGTTGTTTAACACACACACATTCACATACGTTCTTATCCAAGAAAGTCTGTTACGTGTTATTATTTTACTCTTATTTGACACACGAAGAAGTAAAAATGCACCAAAATAATGAGTTTAAAGCACACAATGTTATTAATTTTCATGGTTCTACATTCGTTAATTTTATGAATTCAAAAACCTGTGGTGTGCTTTTTACTCGCATTTCATATTGCAATCGCATTTTTTTTTTTGCATTTCATATTGCAAATAACCCCTCACCAGATTTTGCTCAACTAGCCGTTCGCTTAGTATTTAATAGCTGCATGCCGAATTTTATTAAGAAAAAATAAATCTAGTATATATACCCCCCCCCCCTTAAAGTTG
>KZ807116.1:258752-272698 GCA_000696205.2 Oncopeltus fasciatus
TAATATTTATAGCGGAAATAATTCAGTTTGAAATACTTATTATATGCAAAATGAATTAATTTACTAAAATATAAATATAAACACACACACACAGATAAATGCTTTGGGAAGGAAACGTACATTATAACAGAGAAACACCATAAATTAATGATTGAAGAAGCTTAAATTTAATCAAGTCGGTATTACATATTGTTTAAATGATATTTGAAGACAATTAATATAGATAGATACTAATATTTATCCTCGTTTAACAAATAAATTAATTTAGAAATGACAATTGGAACAAGTATTTAATAGTCAAACCGTCTGCAAGCGAAGACAAAATTGATCCGGAGATTAGAAAACTACGACAGAGGATTTTACGATATTGTACTTACTAGGACATAACCGAAGATTCGCAGCATGCAATTACTGGTTTTCTTTATTACTCCAACAATTTGAATTAGTGTCCCACAGGATTTTAAAGAATGATATCTCATTCCATTCCACACGGAAGTCTAGCAGCCGATGTGGAGTCAGATGGCTAATTACACCCCTGGGAGGATCATTCGGCTCCAGGTGATGTGGACAAGATAAGTAGATGCTGCACCAAGACCGCGACCAATTTTACCGTAAAAATGATGATGGCTTTGACAAAAGAAGTCAAGCAAATGGTTAGGTCGCAGAGGAACGTCCCTACTTACTTGGAACTCTCATTATACGGTATTAACAGACACTTTAAATCCAAACTGGATTATATAGAATTATAATTCCTTTCTGATCATAGAGGACATCAGTTCCTCACATTAATCAATAACTGTAAAAAAAAATTTTTAATAATTATTCTTTGAAGAACACAGAATATGTAAACAATATTTGCAGTGTAAATTCTTTTTTATGAGCAAAAACTTACCAAGAAAAAATACTTTCAATTGTAAATTTATTTTACCATTTAGTTAAGAGGGATTTAAAGGAAGATCATAAGGATTAATCGTAAATATATTCATTACAAAGATTTAGGAGAAGAATTTACAAAACAAAATATGTAATGTGTTATTATAAAGCATTAATGTTTTATAAAATTCTTTGAAAGAGCAAAATAAGGAATTTTTTTCAACTTTTCGTTATCCTTTTATTTTATTTTTATAAATTTCAACATTCGAATTAAAAACAGATTTTCATCAAGAATTTTAACATTAACGTTAATGTCGCGACACACCTTCCAAAAATGTATTCAATATTCATCAATCCAGCTCAAAGAATATCAAATGACAGTTATAACATAAATAAGTGTATCAAGCTCTCGCCTTTCTCCTGGGTTAGGCTCTTGCTAGTGTAGAGGGAATTGAATGAGATAACTAGCGCGTACTGGTAGCATAACTGGTAAATGCACCGGCCCGGATAGCAGGAGATCCAGGTTCGATTCCTGGCTGGGACAGATAGAATTTTTATTCTATTCCCTCTCATTAATTGTTTAAAATTTATGTCGGATAAAATACCACAACCAAATAAAATATTTATAAAGGAAAAATTAAATAAAGTAAATGACGAGAGTCGACAAATAGCTTGACAATGTTAGCTCCTTTGAGTACAAGACGAAGTTCTCGCCTTTCTCGTGGGTTAAGCTCTTGTTAGTTGTTGTTGTTGTTTGTGGTTTAGAGGCGCTCAACGACTATGGTTATCAGCGCCACTCTTGTTAGTGTAGAGGGGAATTGAATGAGATAACTAGCGCGTCCTGGTAGCANACCAAAATTATAATTACAAACAATTTCAATAATAATTCTAAGACAAAATAAATAAATAAATAAAAAGTTTTCAAGAATATATTGATAGACACTCCAGAATGAGAACCTGATTTAAAATTTGATTCTCAACTTCCTAATTTAAATGTAATGAACAATGAGAATCAAATAATATATTACTTAGTTTAAATTTATAAAACAATTCTCTGTTCCTAGACAGAAGGAATCTTGTTTGTTGTCCTTAAATTTTTAATTTTCACAGAAATGACTATAAATAATTTGTGATGTTACACTTTCCATTTTAAGTTTACCTTAGTTTTTCAAAAAAATTTAGGAAATGCATCGCTTCATAAATGTGGAGGTTAATAAAAGTGAGATTTTTTCAAGTTTGATTATGATTTTGTTAAACATTAATGTCCGCTAATTCCTAAGTCCATTTCATAACAAATGAATGGAAGTACAGTGGTATGTCAAAAATCTAAACAGACTTTTCAATTTTTTTATAAGTCCTGAGATCCCCTAAAGCCAAAAAATAGTCTTATCAGAAATTGTGCTTAGATGCTTTGTGAGTAAATTGTACGCAAAAGGCGGAATACATTCAGTTAAAATTTTGAAGAGATCTCTGGTAAAGGCCAAGAAAACCTATTAAAGGGAATTAACTTTCTGTGAATAACGTGTGGAAACTTGCGGCTGCAGAATAAATGTCTTTCTGTGACAGAATGTAAAGTAAAAATGGCTGGATTTAGATGAAACTGCCGAAAAAGTTCTACAAGGCGATAATATCTTCAAGAAGGTATGGGAAGAAAATTTACGAAAAAATAATCATTCAAGTTGCATACGCTTTATTGATAACTCGGTAAAAGATTTTACCCCTACGATAATGATGAATATGATTTGGACGTAGAAAATAATCAGTCAAAAACTTATGTAAATCATAATAATACTGATAGGCAATTTGAATCGTGTGTTTTCATGACCAAGCAAGTAAAATTGAAGTTAAACTATTTTAAAGATACAGCTTTACTTTTCTTTGAAGCCCTTACTACTTTAAAGTATGCAAATAAATATAAAATTTTTTTGCAAAAAAAAAAAAAAAAATAATTAGTAAAAAAAAAAATCTTATTGGCTACTTTTTATCCGTCAATAACCTTTTAAATCACAAGTCAATCATCAGTAGTTAAATCACTTTTAATAAATTTGGAATTATTTAAAATATTTTAAACGCTGAAAAATGTACCGTTTAAGATGCATAAATCTTATTATTACTGTTTAATTAATTATTTTTAAAATTAACAACGAAGAACAATTTAATTTAATACATTAACAATAAATAAAATTAAAACAGTTTTAAAACTGTTGTCTTATTTTAGTAAGGAAAAAAATTATAATACTTAAAAAAATGGTGAAAATGTATAGATGGTAGGTGGAAATACCAATATTTTTGAGAACTGTGTCTTTCTGATGGATCAGAATAAAATTCTATTATACAAATAATACAGGTTAAAGGATGTAGCCGATCAGAAAATAAATTCAAATTTAAGACTATGACAATAGCAGTGTAATCAATTAAGTGTAATAAATGAAGGAGGGAATGCAGTCCAGAGCTTAGAAAGAAAATTAAAACTTGAAGTCGTTTGTTAATCTCATAATTAGAGACTTCGGACTCTTATCTCACAGTATAAGTTGCATATAAAAGATAGCATGATACCATATACAATTCAATGGGATATGAGCAGGAGTACTTATACTACTAGAATACAGGGGGAGCTGTATGAATTATTTGCTTTTCTATTTATAAATTAAGCTTTTAAGTCCTTACTCAAGTTAGTGTATAAAATTCACAAATAACAACTTATGGTGATGAACAATTGAGATATGATATCCGTCTTTAGTAACGAATGGTAGCATACCTTCTTCTTGGGTTCTGTTTGCGCCTCCTGCTGGAGTTGAGACTTCTGCAGCTTGGCATCCTCTTCCTTCTTCTTGGAGATCTCCCTCTTGATCCTCCTCCTCCGCTTGTAGCTGAAGATACAGGAGAGCCCGAGCGAGGCCAGGTAGTCCAGCATGTCTCTCGCGCACACGAAGTCTCTCGAAGCTGAAGGAATTCCGCACACACTCACCGACCGACCAAGAGCACGCCTCGGCAACGACTAGCCGGCGGGACCGGCATACCTCTGTCTCTCCCCCCCTCCCCCTACCGCTGCCTGTCAGCTGATTGGGGATGGAAGGGATGGTGGGAGGGGGTGTAAACAGCTCGACCCGTGTGGACGTCAGAGTTCACGAGGCGTGGGTGGCGGCTCCCGCCCATGGGAATCTGCAAGCCGTCCCGGGACAAGGACGTTACTACCGACGGAAGAGCGACGACTCTCGACACGCCTACGCAGACACTTTTTATTTAAATCTCTTATTGGAAGGGAAGAACTTCTAGCATGGCTATAAATAGGATTACTGAGGTTTCTGACCTCTCTATTGTGTTTATTTAAGATTTCCTTCATAATTGAAGCTGTATACAATACATGGGTACGTGTCGAGCATATGTGTGTCCAGCCACTTGACCTGCTCACTATAATAAAAAGTAATACATCAAAATAAACTTCCCCCCCCCCCCCTCTCAAAATTAATCAGATAAATTCGTTGGAGAGAGGTGAAGGAAGAAGAAAAAAAAATTAAAAATTGATGGCTTCATTAGTGCACTAGAAATACTGTCGTGGTCGTGTTCCAAGTAAAGGTATTGTCTTTCTGTTGTTTTTTTTTCTTGCTTTTTAAGAAAAGCATTTTTTCTTTGGGGAAAAAATCCACAGTTTTTCTGTGGGAAATGAAGTCATCAAAAATCGCATATACCATATGATTTGAAAAAAAAAATTAACAATTTTTCTATATAGACATACTCACACATAAATGAAATCTTGAGCAGAAAACTGAATCCAATTAATTCAGCATTTTTTTATTTAAACCGTTGGGTGAGTTCATGGTTAAAGGTTGAAATCAGTCGAGAGGGAAGAGGGATTTAGAGGTAGAGCAACTTCTAAAAAAATTTCAATACCTTCGTTAATGTAAGAGATTTTATATTTATTTTTAAAAGAGTCTTTTTATTGCATGCAGTAGAATGAATTCATGCTTGGTTTTAATTTTTAAAAAAGAGGAAATTGAGGCTTAGAAGAGACCAGAATTTATTTTATTCATGTCTTTTCTTTTTCTTTTTTTTTTTAGTTGAGTTGAGTTGTGAAAACGTCTGTTGAATATGATAGGTCTTAAATATAATTTTATAAAGTTTTCTCTCTCTCCTGCGTGTAAGAGATAACTCGTTATCAAATCTCACTTATGTACACAGTAATGAAACATAGCAAATCTGATTAATTTACTCTTCTGCGTTATCAATACCATTTAAGAAGGAAATAAATTTGAAGGAATGATAAGTCTCATCTTAAAGCCGAAAAAGAATGAAGTTTCTAGTCATACAATTAAATTCCTTACTTTTAAAAATACTTTCGAAAAATATCATAGGATAATAAAGATAAAAATCAAACTATTGCATCTATTAACCAACTTATTTTGTTCATGGAAACCAGGGTTATCTGCAAATAGCCACCTATCACTAAACACACATGTCACTAGGTAGGCTTTTATTTATATATTTTAAATGACGGAGAAATTAGTTCACTAATAACATTTAACTTAACTTTTAAGTCATCATCAGGGCGACAGTGATGTCTGGAGAGATATGACTGCAGTTTAATTCTACACTCTGAGATGTGATCATAAACCTCTCCGGAGATCTCTCCAGACATCAATATCGCCCTGATGATGACTTACAAGTTAAGTCGAAACGTCGGCAATAGTAAAATAATTACCCAATAATTTTGAAGTATTTTATTTTTCTGATCCTGGCCGAAACCCTGACTAATTTCTCCAACATAATACTAGACGGCCAACGAACCTCCATCATACGTATATATATGTATATATGTATATGTNATGGCGCCAGCTCGGTCCAGCTCATCCCAGACGACTTGCGATGACGAGAATGTGGCAGTCGCACCGGAACCAAGCGACATCCGCGAGCCCACTATGCAAAGAATACATATGTGTATTGTATACATATATACATACATATATATATAGGGTGGGACCTTATCCCAGACTTGAGCCGATAAACAATTATTGCCTAAACCGAGTTCTTCATTCGATGAAAGCCAATAGCAATACGATTGCATCCATGGTTTGTAAAAAAACTCAAAATTCCAGTTTAAAAAAAAAAAAAAAATTCTTAAAATTTCAAATGTTAAAGCGAGTGAAGACACTGAATCAAGTAAATTGAGGAGATTCGCAAATAAAAGGTTTTCACTCTCATTTCATTTGGGCAAACGCAATCAGAGGGAATAATGAGGTTTTGTTTGAACTTCCTTTTACAATCCTTCTTGAAACAACTTTTGGCCTCGTAAAGGACACACCACAGGAGAGAGAGAGAGAGAGAGAGAGAGAGAGAGAGAGAGATAGAGAGAGAGAGAGAGAGAGATAGAGAGAGAGCGAGTGAGGGGGGGGGGAGAGGGAAAGTTTAGGTGGGGCTAAGAAAAAATGACCAATTTTGTCGACAATTATTCAATTCAGTTATAATTTAAAAGACGTAAAAGAAATATAATGAGAGTATTCTAAATATTGAAAAAAATGTCTGACACTTCACTAGTGTGTGTGCATGAAGGATACTAAATATTCTACCTTGAATGCATTCTCCCCTCCCCACTCCTCGTATCCTATTTCCAACACTAACAGTACACAAAAAATTATATGATAATGCAAGTAACTCTACTGGTATGAAGGAAGGGGGTCACTCAATTAATTTTGTATAATTCATCATTTTTTCACAAAATAAGCTTCAATAAAAAAAAAACTAAGTAACATAAAGGTTTAATTATGTCATATTAACTATTAACTTAATGATGTTCATATATAAATTTTAAAACTTATGAAAGGGTTGGATACCTTAGAGAGGGCATGAAAAGAATATTGATATCATTTTTCTTAGTATTTAACATTCCATAAATTCCGAATATTATGATGTAAAAATAAATAAATAAATAAAACAAAAGGCTACAAGTCAGTAGCTGAATTAGCTCCCTCAAATCCGTAGTTGTATATTTGTACTTTGAACTGTTCGGGTCAGATCATCTGTCACATCCAAGAAGTATT
This sequence comes from Oncopeltus fasciatus, assembly GCA_000696205.2. Taxonomy (NCBI): domain Eukaryota; kingdom Metazoa; phylum Arthropoda; class Insecta; order Hemiptera; family Lygaeidae; genus Oncopeltus; species Oncopeltus fasciatus. The sequence goes on from KZ807116.1 coordinate 265,661, forward strand.
TATTTTTCTGTAAAAGGAAATAAAACAGATCTGGGTCCAGTATCAAACATTAGGCCTGCTGAGGTGAACAAGAAGTTTTACTAACACTCACTAGACACTTCATCAGGTCTATTGGTCTACTTTCCCTAAAGAGTTAAGAACTCTGCAATAAACTTAACTTTTCCTCCTGTGTTATAAGAGACTTGCCACATTACATTAGGATAAGCAACGAATGGCCACTGTATATAATACAAATTAAAAAAAAATAGTGTATTTTTTTAAAAGATTATCTGCCAACGTTTCTGCTTACATTGTAAGCCATCTTCAGGGCTATCAAGAAGACGAGAAAGGACGTCCTGTCCCTAAGTTCACATGTCCATGACTACTTTGGTCCTTTCTTGTCTTCATGATAGCCCTAAAGATGGCTTACAATGTAAGCAGAAACGTTGGCATAATCTTTTAAAAAAATACATTTTTTTAAATTTGTATTTTTTTTTTTTTTGGATCTACCTTGACCGAACCACAACTAAAATCATTTAATAATAATATCTAAGGTCAAAAAACTCTCCTATTAAAATTTACTTTCTCCACAACTGACCTACTTGTGTTAATAAATTGTATAAAAGAACAAATGGTAAGAATATATAATAAAAAAAACCCACTGTTATTTCACGAAACTTTTTTTTCGTCAATATTAGGTCCGTAGAACAAAATTTAATAAAAAATAGTTTTGTTTTAAGTACTTTCACCATTTAACAGGAGAAAAAAATATTAATATTTACGTGTCAGAAAAACACCCGCTTAAAAATGATGAATTTCATTTTTATTGTTCGACACCATTTTTTGGTTTTAAGTAGGTAGACTAAGAGAAAATTCAGAATTCGCTAAAAATAGAAAAGAACTTGAAGAAAGATAAATATATGCTTAGCTCAATCAAAGACAGCTTAATCAATGTTAATAAAATATTTCAGTGTTTTACTATATTAAACACAACAAAATTAATGAGGGGGAATTAAGCGGAGGACAGAATGATTTTTTTTTAAATTGTTTAATATATATATAATCTGCAGAATTTTCTACAGAACAGTGAAGTGACTTCTCAAGAGATATCTGACAATGAGGTTAAGAGGCACTAGGGTTACAGCTTTCTGTAAAACTCCAAGGCGTTCTCGTAAAATAGGTTTTACTCGGGGAGGCGACAGTTAAGTTGATGATGATGAACCCCGAGTCGCTGGAATTTAGGGCGATCTCCTAAGTGATAGCGCTGGCAAATCTCGGTGCGAGGGCTAACGGGGACCTCCGGGGTTATTTACGACCCTCCAGGACATAAGTAGTAGGTCTCGATCCATTCCAGAGCTTTACGCGGCAGTATAAAGAGTCCTGGAGAAGAACCCCGCCCCCCCCCCACAGCCTGGAGCTGTCCTCCTGGAAGCCGCTGCAACTTTTTATTTAAGATTTTGATGGTTATTTACTTCTTGTGCCGATCAGAGATTTTATGGGCAAGATGATTTGTCCTACCTCCGCTGTTCCGGGCCTGCTTCTTCAAGTCCCTCAACCTATGAAAGTTTTATTTCTTGTTTTATTTACTGGCTTATCCTCGAGGGGAAAAACGAGAAACAACTTGAAAAAAAAACACACTTCTACTAGACGTAAATAAAATTAAAGGTAAACTGGTCTTTCCGTCGCTTACAGGAAATAATAAATTTATTTTATTCGGAACCATTGTAAATAATGACTTAACTATCAGGAAAGATTTTTCGAAACCAGTGAATGGTTCTAAAAAACTTCCAAGATTCGACCTAAATTAAAGTAATACGAGAGCTTAAGTCTTACTGATGAACTGGAATGTTAAGAACCATTAAGTTTAAAAGCCGTTTATACCCTTTCAGTTTATTACGCCTTATTGGCACCTCAGTAAGAGTAAGCTACCCTAGGTTAATTACAGCTCACTAAAATCGCGGTTTTTCTTTCAGTAATTCTGAATAAACTGGTGTTAAAAATACGAAAGAAATAATTATTAAGAAGGCTGGATAACGCCCTACTAATGTCACGGAATTTGGCAGAGTCGTTAGAAGGACATAAGAGTTATCCTTAGGGGAATCGAGCAATTCACGATGGGTGCGATGACAGGTCTTTAAAAAGAATTTTAACAGATTAACAAAAAAAATGTACACATACACACACACTTGTTGGTAATCAATGGTCAAATGTCAAAATTTTAAAAATCAAGTTCAAATGGAGAGTTTTTTGACCTTAGATATTAGATGTTGTTTGTTGGGGTTCGATCATGAAAATGAAATCCTGGTGACACGATGTCTCCTTTCGCCTTCATGAAGCCCTGAACTTACAATTTAAGCCGAAACGTTGGCAGATAATTTAAAAAATACACATTTTTAAAATTTCTATATTTTGGATCTACCTTGTTCGAACTCCAACAAAAAACATCTAATAAATAAACCAAGCATTTTTTTTTTTTTCAAATTGTTAACGGCTGGAACGGAAAAAGCTAGGTATAGGGAGAGACCGAATTGAAGAATTGTGAATATCGTTTCATTGAGAAAAAAAAAACTCGATGGAACAAAATTTTTGTAAGATAGAATTTTTATTGAATAATTTTTTTTACAAAAAATTAGTTTAGAAAGATATTTAAAAGTATAATTTGGATTTTAAAAATACAGAAACCAAATTCGATATTCACGCTGTTCATTGCAAGCTGCTGAATGACATTATGTTACGTTGAAATCGGCAATGATGTTCTATAATATTTTTATAATGCTTGCTTATTATATGATATATTTACGAATGTAACTACGATGGCTGAGCTCTGAGTCCTTTCAGACTTATAACATAAAATTCGTCATTTACTTTTATATACGTCCATCATTAATGAAACGTGAAAAACCTTTTTAGATTACGCAGCTTTTACGCGAGGGGCTTTAACTATTTTCTTAGTACTTCTAAAGAATTACTAAATTTAATAACAAAAATCATATCCAGCAAATAACAGTTTTTTTGGAACGTAGATTTTATTATTAGTTGCTTTTGTTTTTTTAAGAGTAAATACTAAAACATTTAAAGTTTTGCAGTCCAACATTTCAGTTGTTTTCTTGCCTTTAGGGAATATGTCACCATTAGAAGGTTTTTAGGCAAATACGACATTGACTCAGAATTGAATGGACGTCAAACTTAAAATGCAACTCAAGATGGACTGAGCCCGAAAAATTAGGAGCAGTAAAAGAAGAAAGACAACTATAATTTATTACTGCTTAACTATGCCATTAATACGAGGAGAGAGTACAACTATTGGTTCCCAGGCTACGCGAAAAGAGTTAGTTACTCCTACATATAACTCGACTTGGCAAGACTTAGGTCTCCCAGAGTAGGATTAGGTATGTTGCTGACGACCTGCATACCTGAGGAGACCCTGCCGAGCGCTTTTCCCTTTCAAGTCCAGCCCTGGACATCTTCAGAACTACTTTCGAGGGACTACACAGATCCAAGGCGTTTTTCAGGAGTTCTAGATATTCTGACCAATTAGAGAGATCATTCGGGAAATATGACCTCTGTGAATTTCAAAGAGAAAAATACTTAGTTATAGATTGCGGTGAAATTTGCATAGATCGTTCTACAAATACGTTTCAGAAGATTAGAAATAACAAAGATAACTTTAGAGAACCTATTTCAAAATGGTCCAACTTCAAAACCTTCTACCTCCTAAATTTATGTCAAATTTATTATTGGTCCAGCCAGACCACCCTGATGTTGATATGAAAGAGCTTTTTATGAATGAAACTTGGAATGTTTAATCCCATTAAGCCTAATTGATTATTTTGCTTACCAGGCTGGCATGTTTACCAATTACACCACCAAGGCTAGCCAAATAATTCATTATATTCCCCACACTTTACTCCGAGTCTAAACTCCCGAGTAAGACCAATATATCGTCTTATTCTCGAAGGAGTCAACATTGTCAGCAATTTAACGATTTATTGATTATTTGACCTGCAAGATAAAATTAGCTATTAATTCCTCACTTGTGAAACACGTATTGCATTTGCAGGAGGGAAGTTAAATAATACCTACACTGCATCTTATCCTTTTTCTTGTACTATCATGTTCAAATTTAAAAAATAAAAATACGCTATCGATGACCTATTATAAAATCAAGACAAGTTTGAATCTAAACAATTCATAAGTTCAAGAACAATGCTGATATATCTGGTAAAATGCTCAGTTATAATAGGCTAATTATTTACGAAATGCCTAGCACAACTAAAGTTCAAAAGACAAAGCCTAGTCAAGATGAAGGACAACAATAGCCATCTTTCGCAGAGGCATCCGGGGGGATTCTTTTGTTGCACTTGAGGCCACAACGATCCATGGACTATTATGCAACCATCTTGAAAAGGGGCAACAATTAGAAGAGATGAACTCTTCGTCACTGTAATTGCTAATTCTCCTCAAGCATTATCTAAATCGAGATTAATGAAAGAAAGAAGAAAAAAGCAATTTCATTTTCTATTAGAAAAATACCACGGTAATTACTCGAGAATATTTGCAATTCAGAACACAATATGCCATCAGAAACATTTATAGAGTAGTAACCTTAGATAGTAATCTCATTTGCTGCTTAATTTTCAACAATTATTTTTTCATCTTCCTCAAGTTTTAATTATACTTCAATTTGAAATTTATTACTTTAAATACTGTATTAATAACCCTCAGCAGTTACCCTCATATCACAATCTTGCGTGAATACATTTTTTTAGGCTTTTTTTTTTTAATTTCTGAAGATTTGAAAGAAAAAAATATTAAAACTCTTGAATGAAAGTGAATAGATTCAAATTCCACGATGAAAATTTCCTAGATCATTACTCATTTTTAGCCTCAGAATTATTATTATTTACAGAAAAAGACGTCCAAAAAATAAACAGAAGAAAACCTTACAAAAATAATTTGAGCTCTACTTGATACAACAAAGTTCTCTCAGGAAAGCGGTTTCCCATCATTTTCCGATTGGTTGACATCAAAACATGGAAAGAACAGAAAAATATACATTGTTATTCAATGTGATTTCCAGTATAAATTATATTATTTGAAATTGACTTCAATTAGATCAAAGAGTGTTGTGAAGATGATGACGGGATCCTGCAATATTTAATTATGATATTTAACCATATACGTATATTAAAATTAATCTCGTTTACTGTGCAATAAAAAATGACATCCAGTGGCAAATACAGTAGGCAGTGAAGTAGAATAAGAAAAGAGCAGAAGGAAATAGAAGTATGATGCCAACAGACTGCAGCACATGTGACATCCTCGCAGACATCAGCTGTGTAGTCCGTGTGCAAGCAGTGTTCTTTCTTCGGAGCAGTCCATGTGTGTGTCGCGGGTGTCATTCGTAGAAACGGCGTGTCTCACAGGAACCGCCACCACAGAAAATACGTGTTAACATTGTCTTAGCTGTAAACACTCATTGACATTCACAAGGAATGAGTGTTCCTCCGTCCATTTTCTAATTCCTCAATGAAGTGAAACTATTCGTTCTTTAGGTTTACACCTCGAGAAATGAATCACTCGGAAAACCCACAATAGGAACTTCTTAACGATAAGGACTACTGCGAAGGCTATGGGGCCAAAAGTCAAAACTTAAATAATAAATAAATAAATAAAGTACAAAGGAGCTATTTATAAATGAATAAATAAACTGATTTGGATAATCGAAACTACTTAATACAAAATCCTTTGAAAATATTTTGGGGATCATTAAATATAAGTAAAATATGTAGCTATCAATCCAAAATCCTCCGAAAAATACTCAAAGCCACTCTATCTTGCCTCCAATGCCACAACCTTGAAGAGATCCTATTTGTCAAAGATACAGCCGAAATCCATTTTACCTCTCTCCACTTCTTTCTTGCTCCTATCTCCTTGGAAAATCCCTATCAATGCTCAACATCCTAAATCCGGCTTCCTACTTCTCTAGAACATGTCAAGAAACAAGATCGCGTCAACAGCTTTAAAAATATAGTGCGACATACTGGCATTTAAAAGCGATTTTAAGAAATGGCTTACTTCTCGTTTCTCAATTGTAAATCCCAACAAATACAACCTAAAATTTACTCATGTAAATAAACATACAGCTAGTAAATATAAATTTAATAAATTTCCGAGTAATAAATTATTTCATTGCTTCCTCAGGCAAATAACATGAAATTCCATATTTACCTTTATTTAATTATTGATTATATGTATTTTTAATGAAACAAGGGAAATCTCCTTATATACTGGGAGACGGACTTTGACTTATCGCACATGCTCTGACCATCACCTTACAGCCTCTTTAAACGCGTAACATATCAAACAGGGAACTGTTAATGAATGATAGCTGAGGCACTGTAACTGTTCAAGGGAAGTGATTAAAACTGTAAGAGCCAATTTACACTTTTAAATAAATTATTTAAGCAGAGACTTTTGGACTATATAATTTTTTTGAATCACAGTAGTACACCACTTTCGACGCCACGAAGAGACTAGGGCATTTGCAGGCACACATCTTGAAACAAGCATGATGAGCGAATGATGACAGAAATGCATGATGCAATGGCTAACATTGACCCGATCCAGACAAATACATTATGTCACACATTGTGATTACATAAACTAGATAAGGAGACGAGTAAATACTGCTGACTTCATTCTGGGAGTAACTACACGGAAATACATTTTACGTTGAAAAAATTAAATTGTTTTATCTTAACATTTTGAGTCTCAAGTACATAGGACTCATGCAGCAAATAAGTGATTGAAATGTATCAATGTATCAATAACCAATTAGACATGATGTCATGTCTTCATCGATCCAGAATTTAAAAAAAAAAGTCACAACAAATAATACAGCATGATCTCATCCCAATTAAGCACCAATTTTAACGAATCCGTATTTTTAAAATACTTTAAAGATAAAAGTTAGGATACACCTTTTTTTTTTATCTCCTCCCCTCCCTTTACTTAATATACACTTTTAATTATCTTCTTTCATAAGCGTTTTTTTTT
>KZ807116.1:302337-312502 GCA_000696205.2 Oncopeltus fasciatus
TATATTATATAATACTTATATTAATTTTTGGATATAGTTCACAAATTTAAATTTAGTAATTACAATACCTTAAAGTTGTCTGTAGAGTATCCGTTGCGGAACGTAGAAAAACTAACAATAAGTTAGTACATAAAGCCAAAATAGGCAATTACTGTTTCCCTTGATTAAGCAAACACACAAACACAGAAGAACCACCCCTCATGTTTTATAGAAACTTTATTTCGCAACGAACTAATAGAGTGATAATGAAAAATTAACTTATATAGTTGAGAAGTTGTTAAATTGTCGATTTAAAATAAAACTAATATTTATACCCTACATCCAAATTCCAATTATACCCTAGCCGTCTATTCCAATTTCGCCTGTACAGTTATTTTTCATTTCAAATATAATTTTATAAAATTTTACTACAAAACCCAACCTAGCTGACTTACTACTGTCAAAGTCACAGTGAAAACAATAAAAATGGTGTTAATTAGGCCTTAAAATAGAAGGAATTTATTTAAGTTCACTATTTTCTTCACAAAAAATAACAAAAAAGAACGATAGGGGAAAAAAAGTTACTAATAACAAACAAAGGGATATGATAACGATAAACAAGTGATTGATGAAAGCATCAAAGGTAAAAGAGGGGTAAATAATCAAAAGGGTTATTATAAGTACCAATGAATATAGAACTATCATACCTTGTATTATCCGTCTTCATTGGTTTTATCAAACCATCTTCTGTTGGCGAGCGCTTTCGGACACTGCCCATTTTCTTGGCCGAATACATGTGATCACTGTCACTGTCTGTAAACAACTCCCTCAGTTGAATACAGTAAGACGGATTACAGAAGGTATGATAGTAAAAGAGGGGCATTAAGTTAGCCTAGGGATCCGATCTGGTCTCGCAATCCTGAATGAATCGGGACATGCATATCCGTGAGCCATGGATGTTTAGAACAGGGTGGCAACTTGTAGATAGATAGCCCCCCCCCCCCTCCATTCAAAATGGTTGAAAGGGAGGACAATAATAAAATAAAAAAGTATATGAATAAGAGGAATCATTGGGACGAGGGAGCGATGAAAGAGAAACAAAGAAAAGTAAATAAAACGGGAACGTACAAGATGAAAGAAGTTAAATAAATACATACAAAACAAAAATAAAATATTCCTTTTTATTATTTTATAGTGAATAGTGGAAAAAAAAATTCTCTTAAAAATGAATAAAAAGTGATGCGAGCAAGCTTTTCTTCAGAAGAGAATAGAGATAAATAGATTGAGAAGCTTGGGGAGACAGTGGGGGAAGAGAAATGCAAGAAACACAACGATAAAGTGACTACGGAGAAATAACTTTGAAAATTCGCTGGTAAAGCTCTCCTCATAGGGAGATACGGAGCTCTTGCAGAACCCCCCCCCCCCTGCCTGAGATAGACAACCCCACCACACACTCCCCACTCAAAGGGGATGATACACAAGGTGGTGGGAGGGGCGAGCTTCAGCTGGGAGGGGGAAAGTCAATTTTCGCCCACCCGTATCCTGCAGATGACAAATAGATTACTTCCCGCTCGACACATTCTGAAATAAAGGACTGAAAATATCTCAGTCAGAACAAATACTGAATATTCAGTGAGAGTGAGAGTGAAAGTGAGAGTGGGGGAATATGTGCGAAAACAAACAACACTACTGACTTTCTCTTTACAACAAGTACTCCCACAGTGTCTGTGAAAACGAATCCGTTCACCTAAAACTTACACATTCACTAAAGGATTTACACATTTTGAGACTTTCATAAACGATTTGTCATATTTAAAAGTTTTTCTGACAGTAAATAAAAATATTAATAGTTAAAATAATTAGGGGTTTCTTCAATATTTATTTACAAAAAAATTGAACACTTTTTTAATCAATGATGATTATTTGATTTGAATCAATGAAGTTTGGTTAACCTGGAAGAATATTATTTAAATGAATTAAGCGAAAAATATTTTATTTAAATTATATTCGTTTTTTGTTTCTTTTTTTTCAATGGAGGGAAGAACGAATTTATAATTTAAGTGACGAATAAATAAATATTAAATAAAATAAAATGAATTTAACCTTTTTAAATAAAATATTAATTAATGTATTTATAAGCGTTCTTCACAAGTGATACCTGATCCTTAAATAGGTCTGCAATTAGTAAATAAAACACTATAATAAATAAATATACTATGAAGAACGGATTTATTCGCATAATATACTTCCAATTAGGCTCTATTTAAATGTTAAAAGTAAATAAACATAACACACACACAGATATTTATAGTCACTATAAAAGAATTAGACTAAATAATTATTATTGTAAAATACACCATATAAAAAATGTTCGTCCTATGTTTTTCTTTATTTAATAGAAAAATATACTTTTATTTCGGTTTAATCTAAATATTAAATACAAGATTAAAATTATTAATGGATATGAAGAAATTGATTATCAAATTATTAATGTTCCCCATGAACTGATTTATATCTTATGGGCTGAAGGGAAATTGAGTGTAAAAAGAATAGACCTCTAAATCTGCCAACGTAGTTANCCTTGTTAAGTATTTTTCGTGAAAATTTTTTTTTGGAACATAAAAATTTTTCGTGTATGGTTAGAACGTTTTATACTTATCATTATTAAAAGAAGAAGAAAAAGAAAATATTCTTAATTCATATAGGAACAAAGATGTAACGGATGTAACGACTATTAAATTTGGTATCCCTTTAAACTCCCCTTTTCCTCATCAGAATTAAACCAAAAATAAATTATTTCCAGGCTTTGCAACGATAAGCCTAAATAACGAATTTGGTGTTATTATTTTAAAAATTTCGTACCCTACAGCGCGCACAGATAAATATATATTATATAAATTTTAAGAGATAATATTTTTAGCTTCTTCTAGGTTAGATCAGTAAGTTAAGTTAAAATTTTTCAAATGTCGCGTCACGTCTCTAACGTGAATACCTTGTGGAATCACATAAAAATGCGAACGGTTCATATTTAAGGCCTCTCTAATGAATAATAAAATATTATAAATTGAAATAGTGTTTAGCTAAATTCAGAAAAATTTCAGTCACCAAAATTATGATTTTCATTTTTTATTAATATTTTCTTTTCTTAAAATTTTAGGACACTTCGAGACATTACGGAAAAATTACGGTGAACTATTTTATGATTTTTATAAAACAATTTACTCTTAGTTTCCTAAATACAAAAGTAAACTGAACGATCTACGAGGAAGCAGACAGACGAGACCGGTCATAGGCCTTTGAAACCACATGAGGCAGCGCGCGTGCGTCAAGCAAAAACAGACAGACTGAGTCATCTTATGTGGACAACTGCAGAGCGGCGAATGGCTTTTCCAGAGGACGTAAATATGCGTCATACTGCACATTTGCTGGAGTCAAGACAGATGCAGACAAGACAAGCACAGAGAATCAAGATAGAGATACCTCTATCGGTCGGTCTGAAAATTCTACTCGGGAACTTCTTAGTTTCAATTATAGAATGAATTATAGTAATTCTTCGGAAATCACCAAATTTGAATCTGAAACTTTCTTTCTTTCTCCATACATTCAATCCTATGTCATATCTTAGACATTTCCTCCAGCTTAACTCTAGAAGGATTTTTCATTTAATTTAGGGCTTAATTTATTTCTCAATGCACATGGTATGCCGTACTAAGTTAGGTTAGTTATGGTATGCCTAACTTAGAAGTCATTCCGTTTCACTAGAGACAGACATAAATTAGAGAAAATTTATAATTTTATAAAATTAAAATAATGAATTTTATGGAGAACAGTTGAGGATGGCTCAAGGGAAGGAAGAGAGGGAGAAACCGACAGCATTGGTTCGTTAATTTTAAATTTCTTTCCTCGACATCTGACATATGAGTTTTACTAACAGAAGTTAGTTGCAAGAAACCTAGATAATGTATATTTGTTGGGGTTCGGACAAAGGTATTATTAATAAATAAAAAAATTCAATTTAAAGAAATGTATTTTTTGTTATCGGCTTACATTGAAAGCCATCGTCAGGGATATGAAGGCGAGAGGGGACGTGTTGTCATCTGTATCAAATTTTCATGTCTAAGAGTCTTTCATGACAGGCCTGACAGATAATAAAAAATACACAATCATTTTAAATTGTATTTTTTTGGACTAACCTTGACCGTACCCCATCAAATTCTGTACTAATATCCTCCACGGTCAAAAACAGTTCATTAATAATTCATTCTAGATAATAATAATAATAATATAAAGGTAAATTTTTTACCTATCATTTTCTATAAATCAAATAAAAATTCCGTCGCGTTATTGGATGAGTTCATTAATGACTGAAATCCATCTAAGATGAGGGAGTTTAGAATGGGAGAATTCTTTTTAAATTCTTTATTATTAGCGTTACGAATGAATGAAATGTACAAAACAAAATAGGTACGGAAGAAATTTTATAAAATTTATTTTCTTAACATTAAAAAAAAAGAAAAAAAGTTTTTTTTTTAAAACCTCTAAGAAAGATATACAAGAACGTAATTTTTAATTTTGATTTATTCTTAAAGTACAGAATTCAAATTCGACAATGAGGCTTTTCATTGAAATCCTTGGAAGGATTTATTTTTATTTAAAATAAGACTGGAATAAGGGGGGGGGGGAGTGGGAGGCTGAAATTTATAATCGTAATATCGTCGTTGTTAGTTGAGTTTTGAAAAAGTTGATTAAATATAATATGTGTGAAACGTGATTTTCTCCTTTATGCTCTTTGACATTGACGCTTGTTAAGGAAGATAATTACAAATGCAGCTACGATGGGTGAGCGCTTCCACAAATCTTTATTTTTAGTTAGTCTAGAGCAAAGTCTATACATTTTTTACTAATTATTTTAGTGCAAGGGAACAGAATAAGAAATCTAACTTTACCAGCTGTGTAGATCCTGAGCTTTCCGGGCAGGGGCGTTACCATTTACGCTAACAAAACAAGCCTGATAAGTTATATAATTCCCCGCACTAGTGTCGAGAGTCTAACTTCCGAGAAAGACGAATACATCGTCTTATGCTGGAGATCCAGGTTCGAGTCCTTTCTGGGACAGTAAAATTTTTTATTCTGTTCCCTTGAATTAATTGATTTAAATTTACGTGGGATAAATTCTATACGTACTTTCTATATATACACACACACAGTTTTAACACTATGACATGAACCTATCATATAAATTAACTCGGGTAGAATGTACTGAACATCTTTAAATAAGTAAAGTTTCTGGAGAAACGTGAATAAGATAAATATAAGATAAATTTTAATTACAAATACACTTCCGCCTTATTGAGTCTAGTCATAAATTACTGGACAGATCCTTTAAATTAATATACATCTCAGAGAAACTGATAATGAGAGAAACACTTCTCTTAAGGTTATATCATCAATTGAAATAAATTACAAGCACTTATCAAATTAAAAGATTCTAAATTCGAAGTGAGTTATTGATGGCGTCTTTTCTGAACAAAAATAAAAACTGCCATTCTTTCAAGAGGAAATACCTTATCTTACTCTAGAAGAATCTCGCGATAAATATGACGTTAAGTGGAGCGCACCAATATTAAACCAGGAGTATATATTTAACCAGGTAATTCTAATACTAAATTCTTTATAATTATTAAAACGTTTGTTGTCTGCTAAACAAAAAAGATTCAATGTTTAGAGCGATAAATTAACTAAAAATAATGGAGTACATTTTTTATTTCTTTCATATGTTCTAACAGAATCTAAATCAAGCATACAATAGCCAATCAATAATCATTCTGTAAAAAAAACTTCAATAGAATGGATAATTTGTTTTATAAAACATGTAGGGGTTAAATGGGAAGTCAAATTTCGCTTTTTACATAATGAAAAAAAAAAGTACTCATTTCATAAGTCTTCTGAAATTGGTTTTCAATTTCCAAACCATTCCTCCGAAGAAGAAATGTAACATCGTTAAGACACTAATATTGTCCCTCGCACGTACACACTTCTTTCGTCCAAATGGCAAAACTGGGTTGGAAGGAAATGAAGACCAAAAGTAATACCATAACCTGTTCTGTTCTCGATTACAATACCATTCATATAAACACTGTGTCCTACAAGATGGCGGGTGGTCATAGATCCGGACTCCCGAACTAAAGGCTCAATACTTACGGACTACAGTATTTTCTTTCTGTGCTTCAGTCTGCGATGGTGCACTTGGGGACCACAATTTGTCAGAGGATATGCATCCTTTCTTCTAGACAATTTCAGGCTACTTATAATTTACACTTTTTAATTCTAATCCATTTCAAAACAAAAAAAATCAAAGTCTATACAGAATATATATATATACAAATAAATTGTGTTNATCAAGGTAATAAAATAAAATACAAATATATATATATAAACAATAATAATATAAATAAATGAACATTTTATATCTACATCATTATGTGACTACATACTTATAATTTAGAATGATTATAGAAATTATATTCCCACTGCAACAAATCCCCAAGGATCACTAAAAAATAAATAACACTATTATGTGCTTGCCTAGTCGGTTGCCGGAAAATGTTTCAAGCAGGCCTTTCGGAAGAACGACGACCCTTTCACCTCATGTGGTAATGCATTTAGCTCCCTCGTTGCTGCGACGTGCAATGCACTCCTGAATATGTCCGTCCAGGTAACTGGAGTATCCAGCATGCATTTCGCCTCTAATCCACGAGAAATTGTCATAGAGGTCTCTCGGCAATCTGGTATCTAAAACTTTTTTTTTCTAAGCATAACAGATTTAACCTCCTGTAGTCCTCTGTTGTGAGCCATCCTAGCCCCACACGTTTCGGAGTAATATGTTCATCCCATCGCATACCACGAATAAATCTAATAGCCGCATTTACTGCCTTCTGGATCCGAATGTACTTCGTGCTGTTAATGTCTATGTAGACCGAATCGCAATACCAGACTAAAGGGAGAATCAAGTAGGACACCAACCTCGCCTTTACCTCTTCTGACAATAAGCGCTTCCATCTCATCAATGGATGAAGAGAGATCCGAACTCTATTTGCCACAGCCATTGCCTGTTCTTTCCAAGTCAGTTTGCTGTTGAAAATCACTCCTATTACTTTCATATTTTTACTTTTAGGAACTGCCAGAGAATAAGAGCTCATAAAAATAATGTAGTAAACACTGATTTTCTGAGCATTTTAGAAAAAATAGTACTCTCGCTGGAATAGCTTTGTAAAGTTTAAGAGGCGTCCAATTATAAGTGTACGATTAAGTTAAAGGCTTATGGAAGAAATAAATAAATCGAATGAGACACGTATAAATTAAATGTTTCATTAAATTTTACGGCTAAACATCACATCATTCTATGATGAATGGCCGCTGTGTAGGTGGGATCGATTGGCAGATGATATTCAGTGGAGAAATTGTAATTTATGAATAAGGCAGAGGGGGAGGGCGAAATGTGGTGATACATCATGTTTGACGTACATATCGAATTCACATCAGCTCTACCTTGTTTTCCTGGACACACACCTACCTGTGTGGCGGTAGGAAATACAACCTTCGACAGAACTTCTGAATCCATATCGGCACTTCTGCTGAAAAGCTGTCTATCTAATGTTACTCCCAGAACGAAATTGGGAGTGAGAAGTTGGAGGAAACTGTTCGACCATTAAATTTTCTTAAAATCTAATAATTCTTATTTATGAAATATATTGATCTTACTCGGGTTGATTTTTATCAGTAGAGAAAGGATGAAAAGGCGATGCAGTAGAGTTGTGTTTCAGTTTCAGATGAGTTCATATTGTTAAGTCAAGGAACTAAGAGACAAGAGGCGTCTGCGAAAAGTAGAAACGCGGATAAGAAATAATTGCGCGGAGTGGGAAGAGTTCACACTTCAGAGAGTTGTCTAGGCCGGTCTTTCTCTCCTGACACGTTAATTTCAGTCGAAGTCGGATTACAGCCAGCCCAGAACTGTTCCAGAATAAACTTACTGGGGGAAAAAATTGTAATAACTTGAAATTAAAAAGTATTTTAGGATCATTTTTGAAAATAGAAGAAAATAAAGACAATAAATTTACATTATATACTTTTAAGTGATAAAGACGAAGTTGTTTTCCCACAGTATTTTTAGTCAAACTTAAGCTCTTCCGAACTTAAAATGCCATCTTCAGATGTGCTTAAAAAAAAAAACAAGCAATAAAAAAAGTAAAACAATCTCTCACGTATATCTAAATCTTGCATATGATTCGTAATCGATTCAGAGAAAGCTGTCAATCTTACACATATGTATTTCTGAACTTGCCGACTTGAGTAGCTTTCAAATTTAGATAGCATAATCTCAGGATTATACTAAAAAACCCTTCCTTCAGCTCAAGCCAGACAAAATAATCCCATATCAAAAAACTATTTTTCCACTTCTTAAATACTGATAATAAATGAACGAAAATTTCAATATTATCAAAAATTATTCTTTTGTTATCACAAATATATAAATTTATTCAACGATAAATATCGCGTCAGGCGTCAAAATAAATGTTTTCCCAATTCGAAAGAGAATATCTAGAAAACAAGTCAAGCGTCACTCTTAGATATGAACTTGTGTTCCTTCACTGACTTCAAATACGACAAGAAATTCCAATACCTCCTTTTTTAATAAAATTTTATACAAAAACGCTCAAAAATATATTTTGTTCGTTGACTTGAAATAATACAATTTTAAATTATTTAATTATTAAATGAAAAATGATATAATCATAATAAAATAATATATCCTTCTTCCTTGAAATAGAAAATTGTAAATTTAACCTTAGAATTAACACGAATATCGAGTAATAAAAAACGTCAAGTTCTTGCAACAAAATTAAATTATATTTTACATATTTTTCATTACATAATTATTTTCATTTTAAGATATTGTTGATTATTCAATTCAAGGGTACAGTAAACTCCCCCCCCCCCACTAGATTTCAGTGATGGGTCCAATGAAATGTAAAAAAATTATTTTTTTAAATTTCACTGTTTGTTTGAGTTACTTCGAAATATATGTAAAATAAAAAGGTATATTATTTTTGGCCTCCATCTAAAAACCCTCCCACCACTTCGATTTCAAGCCTTTCGTTTCGTGTTTAAAGCATAAGTCAAACCTCGTTGCGAAAAAGTCCGATGTCAGCTAGAAGATGAAATCAATGATTCTGAAAGCGGTCAGCAATTGAAGAAAAATACATGCAAAATACGAAGAATTGAATATCATTTGATAACACTTAAATAACATATGATTGGAGGTTCATTGGTCGTCGAGTCTTATGCTGGAGAGATTTATCAGGGTTTCGGCCAGGATTATAAGAACAAAATACTCCAAAATTGTTGGGTAATTATTTTATTATTGCCAACGTTGTAAGTCATCATCAGGCGACAGTGATGTCTGGACATATCTCTGAGGGAGGTTTATGGTCGAAACGTCGGCAATAATAAAATAATTACTCAACAATTTTGGAGTATTTTATTTTTCTGATCCTGGCCGAAACCCTGACTAATATCTCCAGCTTAAATGAAATACTTTTGTATTTAGTTTATAGTTGTTATAGTTTTTATTTAGCATAGTTAAAAAACCATATAAAACTTTATAAATTTAAAGCCAATATATTAAAAAAAAACAAAGCCGAAGATACATTCCCATGTCAAGTGGGTTTACTTAGTCAGAGGAATGCTATTTACTTTAAATTATCTAATCACACTGGGAATGTAAATAATAAACTAAAAAAAAAACAAACTTTTTTCTCCCCCCTCTTCTCTCAGTTTATTATGAGAATAAAAACCGAGAAAATTCCACTGCCCCCTAAATAAAGCTGACTAATTGTTTGTCACCTTGGATATTCTATTTGATAACACGGATGTCCTGAGATGACAATGTCAGCCTAACGGAAGTTTACTTTTCATCTCGGAGAAAAATAATCCTACCTTGTTTCAGATATTAAATTTCCCAGCAACTTCTTTTTTTTTTTTTTAATTTATTAAGGAAAATTATGGGGAAGTTAGTTTTAGAGTGTGATTCAACTTTCTGCTATTTATCATAAAAGCTTTTGTTTAAGTATTTTTTTTTTTTTTTTTTTTTTTTTTTTTTTTTTTTTTTTTTTTTTTTTTTTTTTTT
>KZ807116.1:312570-326322 GCA_000696205.2 Oncopeltus fasciatus
CCATTCAAAAATATATATATTAATAAATAAATATACATGTACTGGTGAAGGCCGTCAGGGGCACATTAAAAAACAAAAAAATAAAAACACAGGAATATTTGCCTTTTAAATAATAAAAAAAAAAATGAGCTTCGCCTATATTAAAAATATATTTGTATTACAGTGTAGGTATTTTCTAATACCAATATTTATTTTTATAAATTATATTATTCAAAAAGCAATATTAATATACAGCTTACACTTTTTAATGTAAAATAAAAAGACAAAAAAATTTGATTTAGTCAGACCCGGCTAGAGAAAATTAGGAATATTTTATAAAATTAGACAAGAGAATTTAGACTTATTCTCATGATGAAGTTATGTATCCAAGTATTGAATAAGCGAAACTCTTGAGCAAAGAGGATTGGTTTAAATTCAGTAAGATAACCCACCCTTTGAGACAATATCTTGTAGAAAATTAGAGAATATCAGTATCTTAATTTTCTCGTTGATTTAGACGGAAATTTACATCAAAGCTATCTGTATGCTTTTTGAGATTAAATAAGAAAATAAGGGAACTAGTAAATACCCTGAACAAAACCAACACAGTTTTTGTGTTTGTTCTTGATTAACTATTAAGAGAAATATTTTACATAATTTAATTATATGAAATATGGAATTTATTTCACAATTTCTTCTGCTGTGGGTGGTAACTTAGCCAAAGGGATCAATTTGAATTGACAGCCTGGTTCTGGGGATAATAGTTCTGCCTTGAGAAGGCTTGCTTCAAAAACTAAATTGGAAAAAACGATTATTTAAAAAAAAAGTCTTCCAAAAAGTGCGATGGGTTTAGGGAAAAATACAGCAATATCTGTAATGCTGGCTTATAATTTGTAAAGGTATAATCTTTATAATTTATAAAAAATCATTTACCCTAATTAGCGCAGTCGCAAATCCGATATTGGAATCAGTTAAGTGTTCCAGGAAGATATCGATATCACACACACACACAAAATAATGTAGATAAGTGTAGTTAATGGATTCACATTACTCTAGTGAAAAGCAATCGAATAGGGATTTAGGTGAGAATGAGAAAGAGTGGGATTCTGCAAGATCACTAAATGTCCCAGCTAAATGGAGACCGCCCCCCCCCCCCACCACAGGGAATCCTGTTTCATTGAGGGACTATGTACAGGGAATTAGTGAGCGACAGGAACAAGACGCCAACTTCAGAAGGTCGACCGTAAGAAGCGAAGTAAGGAGGAATAGGGGAACAGGAGACAAGAACTACGGATAAGATGGAAAGTCGATAATGGAAAAGTTTCCGCCGAGAAAAGTCTGGTAAAACCAGAGTTCAGGTGGAAGGGGACACAATGAGTTAAGCCTCAACTTAGTTCAAGATTTATTTCTGAATACCTATGATTTTAACATAACTAAAAACTAGATTTTCTAAATAAGGAGTCAATTTTTATAATAATTTATGATTAAAATGAATTTATCTATTAAAAACTCTTGACTAGTCAACGACCAATAAAAGGAACAAATTGAAGCTGTTTGGAGCAGCTTTCAATAAAATTGCCCAATTTCAAAACAAAGCTACTACAAATAAGAGTTCTTAAGTGGGTAATACCGGTGGAAACTGAAGAGGGTTTAAGAGGAAGACCAAAATTTCCAAAAATTTTCATAACTTCGTTATTATTACTGTTACGAAAAAAAAGTTGTAGAACTTAATAAGTACAGTTTCCAATTTCATAACATTTATACACAATGCAATTAGATAATAATAATAAATAAATAAAACTTTCTAGGGAAGAAATTTATGAACGTTAATTCAAAGATTGATGTCTCACTCTCCCTTTCCGGCCACCGGTCTACAACAAAGCTTAATGGTCATTCCTTTAAAGTTCGTTGCTCTTTTTCAATTTAAAAGGAGAGTTTGTTGACCGTAGATATTATTCTTAGATGATTTTAGTTGGGGTTTGGTCAAGGTCGTTCCAAAAACACAAATTTTAAAAAATGTATTTTTTATTAAAGGATTATCTGCCAACGTTTCGGCTTACATTGTAAGCCATCTTCAGGACTGTAGAAATACAATGTCATGAGAATACAATAATAATTGAAATTAATATAATAGAGAATTGCAATAATATAATGTTATATCAAGAGTATGAATGTAGAAAGCTATGTAAGAAAATTTAAAAGATTTTGAAAAACAATTTTAAAAAGTACCAATTTGAAAAAGAACCAATTTGAAAAAAACAAACAAACAAACAGCTTATTGACAAGATCTACCTTGACCGAACCCCAACTAAAATTTTTCAATTTAATTTCCTCACTTACCATAATTTATGAACATCTTTAATGAAACATGGGAAATCTATTTAAATTACGCAGCTCCAGTGCGAAGGATTATTTTTTTTTACGATTTAATAAGAATTTCTTCTTTACTATTATGTTAAAGAAGAGATGTTTGAGGAGGAAATAAATGACAAAATAATAATAAAAAAATCCCGTATTGCAGAAGCTACAATAATGGCCTAAAGTGCCCCCCTTCCACTGTTTTTTCTATGATATTAATAATTTCTATATATCAAAAATAATAACCAAGATTTGAAGTTTTGATAAATGGACGCGGAATTAGATTAGCAATGGGAGGTATGCACTATTATGACGAAGGGGTACCCACCTTGGTTTGTACATGATAAATCGGACGACGATTCGGGCCGAGACTGCAGACAGCACCTTCCACATCCCTTCTGAATCTGGGCATGCGCTGGAAAGGGCTCCGTTTCCAGTC
The DNA here is from genome assembly GCA_000696205.2 of Oncopeltus fasciatus. NCBI lineage: Eukaryota > Metazoa > Arthropoda > Insecta > Hemiptera > Lygaeidae > Oncopeltus > Oncopeltus fasciatus. Next base: position 315,347 of record KZ807116.1, read on the forward strand.
CGAGCGGACCAAGATAAAGCCCTCGAGGACCATTCTCGAGAGATGCACCACCGCCTCCTGGTAGGAGAGTTTCCGCTCCTTCCCCGCCACTTCCTGGCCGCCTCCTCGACCCTTCCTTCTGTCAGGACGTCCGTAGGCCGGCTCCTCTGGACGGCGTCCGGTCGGCTTGAGGCACAGTAAGCTCCTCAGCAGCCGGAACTTGGAGTCTCCGACGGGCGACATCTGCCCCCCGTCGTCCCCGTAGTACTCGCCCTTCATCCGCTCTCCGCCGACGACACTGCAGATGGTGCCGCGAGGCCACTGAGAGCGATTAGTACCTTCGAGACAGCCATTACTCACACGTCCTCCCTGCATTCCTTATCTTATCGCCACTCCCGGCCCGGGAGCTCTTCATATGCCGTCAGAGTAATTTATAGAAAAAATATAACGTACATTCCTTAACAGAATTCTTGAGAAGCACGATTCAACCATTCTAGAAGCCGCCGTAACATGTAATTCGTCGATAAAAGAAATTTATGTGAGGGAGAAAAATACAATAGCTTCTTAGCGTATTTACTCAAGTGGCACGGCTATTGAAGAGAATATTATTTATAAAAATACTATATTTATAACCAAACATTAGTTAAATGCTCGTTTCACTATAGATATATATGTTTTCTTCAACAAGAAAACATACCCCGTCAACCGATTTCATCTAAATGAAATTCTTTCAACGACTTGCAATAAAAAGCCCAAATACCGAATTGGACATTTACAATTTCAAAATATAAAGACTAGCCAAACATTACAAATTACGTAAACAAACGAGTATATTTATATTTATGAATGATGCATTAAAAAAAGTTACAAAACTTTACTTTACTAATATAAGGTTTTTTAAAATTTTTTTTATACATCAAACACTGTGGATGAAAACATACACACACGTGCGCAAACATCTGTAGGTGCTCTAGTCTCCGCAGTTTTCAAAAATAATGTGTCTATTTATCATTTGAATTTCCCTTTACAAACCGTTGGATTAGTTATTAATGGCTCAAATGGTACTTTCCGTTACTAATTTCCAATTATGAGACTATAACCAATTAAATTCAGGGGGGTTAAAGGAGGAAATACAACACTAATTAATATTTTTTTTTAAATCCGTCTTTCAGAGGTGCTACTGAGTGGAGTTTTCTTTCATCATTAGTGCTGAAATCATGAACATCATGAATCATGAAATCATGATTAGTCATGGACATAAATGAGAGTAAACAGGTACAAGTGGCCTAAAGTGCCCTTTATACTTTGCTTTTTCTAATATATTCATACAAATATATTCATTCAATAGCTATCAGAAACAATAAATAGATGAGTGACTAGCAGATGAAGCCACTACAGGTATCTAATTGGTAACTTCAGAAGATACAGAAGCATTTATTAAAATACGTCATGAGAACATCCTCAATAGCTATGATCTTTAAGTATATATATATATATAAATGAAATTGAAATTTTTGTTTTATCCAAACTATTCTAAAGAAAGATCATACAATATATTGTTAAATAAAAAGTTTTATAAACTTTTAATGAAACATAAAAACACATAAATATAATAAATTGATACTAATAACAACTATGAGAGTGAAATTAAATCAGCATTTTCTATGAAAAACATAAATTTTAAATACCTTTTTTTCTATTTTAGAAACTGAATAAATAAATACATTAATTACGTTGTAAATTATATTGTTGGAGGTTCGTTGGCCGTCGAGTATTATGCTGAAGGAATTAGTCAGGGTTTCGGCCAGGATCAGAAAAATAAAATACCCCAAAATTGTTGGGTAATTATTTTATTATTGCCGACGTTTCGACTTAATTTATAAGTCATCATCAGGGCGATATTGATGTCTGGAGAGATCTCCGATTTATGGTCGCATGACAGAAATAAGTTAAATTACGAGATAATTCGAAACTTTCACAATGATAAAATAATTACCTAACAATTTTGGAGTATTTTATTTTTATAATCCTGGCGGAAACCATGACTAATTTGTCCAGTTTAATAAATAACGTAAAGTTTACAAATATAAAATAAAATCATCAAGGTTCTAAATAATTATTGCCAATAATAATTTGATTTTTCAACATATATACTTTTAATAAATCAATATGTTGATGTAATAATAAAAACATTTTCAAAAATTTCGTATTTTCTACTTCAGTTAGAAAAGAAAACAGTGTTATTTTAACATGATTTATGGCAAATTAATACTACAAATTATTACTGTTATATTGCTGTTAGGGTGTGAGATAGAGAGAGAGAGTAAAGAGACTTATTACCATATAGAAATTTAAATGAAATTGAATATGTCATTCATGTTTGGAGGGAGACAGAAAGTGGATGAGATATCGACCGAGATAAATTGTCCCCGGAGAATGGAGAAGGGGGCGCCGCGGTGAAACGCCACTCACTGAAGGGGGAGAAAACAAATAACGAAAGGGAAGAAAAATAATGCGAAATGTCAGGATAAAAAGAGGCTTTGTAAACGCCCCTTTGAGGACAAACAAACAGAAAGACCCCTTCGGAAAGAGACTTGGCCTTCGGAAATATCACTCGTTAATCCCGCGTCCTCCGAGGGGGAGCTGGGAGTGACAGAAGGAGGAAATGTTAAGAGGGGATTCATGATCAAGCTTTTCCCCAAGATATTTAGAGAAGGAAGTTCGGGATCCTTAGAGCTTGAGGGGGATGAAGGGAAGGCGTTGTTTAATTTAAATTTAATTTTCATTTCTGTCTGAATGTCTTTAGAAATATATAGCAATGTATTTGTTCACATATTCAAAAGTTAGGGTCACAGAGGAAGGAGCACAAGTAGCTAACGCTATTCTCCACTGCCGTGGCAATCTATGATCTTTCGATTAATTATCGACCAGGGTGAAAGAAATTAATTTATTAGTGCCAGAGTTATAAAATTTGAAGCCTAATCATTTCATTATTAGATAGTTTTAGTTGGGGTTCGGTCAGGTTAGATCCAAAATCCATGTTCTTTAAAGTCTCTTACATATCTTTCTGCATTCATACTTTTGATATCACATTACATTACGGTAATTCTGTATTATAATATTATCAATTATTATTGTATTCTCATGACATTGTATTTGTACAGCCCTGAAGATGGCTTACAATGTAATACGAAACGTTGGCAGATAATCTTTTAAAAAATAAAAAAAACTTTTTTTAAATTTGTATTTTTTTTTGGATCTACCTTGACCGAGTTCCAACTAAAATCATCAAATAATAATATCTACGGTCAAAAAACTCTCCTTTTGATCCTAATCATTTCAGTCTAATTACACAAATTACTTCAATAGTTTATGTACATTAATATTATATTATTATTAGATAAATTTCATTATTNGTGCAAGACTCACAAGAATAATTTTCAAATAATTACAGTTTAGCAGGAGATACAGGTTCGAGTCCTGCCTGAGACAGATAGGTTTTTTTATTCTATTCCCTCTCATTAATTGTTTAAAATTTACGTGGGATAATAAAACACAACCAAATAAATATTTATAAAGGATAATTTTTTTTTTGTACAAATAAATATATTAACAGAACTGATAACAAAAATGGAGGTGCATTTTATATGTTTATTTAATATTTTTTTCCTTTAAGCAACTTTATATATAATTTTTTCTTTATCCGCTATAAATAACTTATTTATTCTTAGATATTAATTAGTTAGATTAAATTATAACTTTCAAATATGAATATATCACCACTATATATCACGAAAATGTTGAGAGACATAAATTACATAGATTACTTAATACAGAAGAAAATGTATAAAGATATGAATTACTTAAGTAAATTGTAAATTAATATATTATGTAAAGCAAAAAAGTAGATATTCAATTTCATAAATTAAAAAAAAATTATTACATATATTAATTTACAGTAGAATAAGGGGGGAAAGGGGGTGTTTATAACGTTTTCTGTAAAAGGAGAATATGGGGAGAAAAGTAAAATTCCTTTCTGTATTTGAGAGAGAAAGGGGGTTGAGATTTTAGTTCCATTAGTGTGGGAGGCGAAGACCTAATGAAATCATCCTAATTCCATTATTGACCCCGAAACTTTCCTGATCAATAGCAAGAAGGGGTGTTTATAAGGTTTTACGTCAAAGGAGAATGTGACTAGACTTGATTCTGGGCGCGGCCCACAACTGCCTTCACACTGAACGGGACTTCACTATCGGAGGGGAAATTCAAAAATAAATAGGGGGTATTTGGGTTTCCTGGCTCAGTCAAGCCCTTGGGAATCGGGAGTTGACTGTCCTTCACGCAGGTGTTGCGTAACACAAGCAGATTAAACGTGTTCCATCAGAGTGGACTCCCCAGGTAAGATTAAAGTTAAATTTACAAAAGGAGGGACAATGAATATAAAGAATAACTAAAGTCTCTAGTCTGGCCGGGAAAATAGAGTGCGAGAAGCGCATAACTCTTCGTAAATTTCTTCCTCAGCAAGTTTTTCCTAATAAAGTTTTACAACATAAACTTTGGAAAATTTAAATTTATTTATTCTAGAAAATTATGTGTAACTTAAATAACAACGAAAATATTACTATTAAAAATTTTGGTCTCTCTTTAAACCACATCATTCCTCATCCGATTTTAATCAACAATGAATTATATCAAGGGTTTGTAATGAAAAGCCTTTATACCGATTTAGGTTTCCAAAATATAAAATAAGAAGGTCCTCTATACACTTGAAATTGTATTCATAAATATTTTTCTCAATATAAATTTCATTAAATTAAACTGTACACCTTATTTGTTTTATATACTTTCGTAATACTAATAATGACGAAGATGTAGAAGTTTTTAATTTTGATCTCCCTCTAAACCCCCTTCCCTATTACCCGACAGATTCCACGTATTAATTCATCCAACAGTTTAACAAAAGAAAGTTAAAGACCCAATTTAGTTATATTATTTTTCAAATTGCAGATGCTAGAGCGTATACACACACACACACATACGTATTTATATATACATACATAAAAGTAATGCAACTTAAGTTAGTAATAGCACTCAAGTAATATTAGTATATTTAGAACGGACTTATTACTATAAAAGTAATACAACTCCCCCTCCATTACTATTATTAATTGCGGGGCTTTAAAACTTGGTGNAGAGAGAGAGAGAGAGTCTCACTTCACTTCCAACTGACTTGTGGTTTTTTCTTTTTGTGTGTTCACTGCACTCTTTATCCCACCTGTTCTCGATTGCTACATATCACAGCCGCGAGTAATTCATTTTCTATATGTACTTTCTATATATGCACAGGTATTTGAGCAAGCTGTCAGGTGGTCCATCACACCCTTCTAATGATCCAATATTAAGGCCAAGGTTTGAAAGAGCCAATGCTGCTCGCTCTTTTTCAGCCATGCCATTGGGTATGCGAATGTCCCGTGTGACTAACATGCTTGTTGATGGAAGTAGTCTTCCTCAACCCGATAGAGGACCTCCATGGACTGTTCTCCAGCCGCAAATTATAATCAGCAAGAGGTTTAGGAAGGATATGAGCCAACTCGAAGCGTCAACTCTCCTTCTTAGTATTCTTAGCAGCGTTACTCATGACTGTACGATTTTTACTGACGGATCTAAAAATGAATTGCAGTGGCCTGCGCCTATTTTGATGGAGAAGGAACCCATAAATATAAATTGCCAGCATTATGTGGCATTTATACGGCTGAGATATATGCTATTAGTAGGGCTCTCTACTTCATTACTACGGCTTTCTGGAGAAATGTGGTAATATGTACCGATTCGCAGAGTTCATTGAAGGGGCTAAAACATGTGGGATCGAACCACCCTGATATTCTTAGGATTCATTCATGTCTCAGAGATCTGCATCAGCTGGACAAATGTGTTACATTTGTATGGGTGCCGGGTCATTCTGGTATGCCAGGGAATGTGGAGGCTGACAGGGCAGCAAAGGAGGCCCATGATCCGTCCCTCTGAGTTATCGTGAACTGGCATTGCTCCTTATACGGGAGAAGAACGAAGGATGGGAGAGGTTTTGGATGGAATGCCCTCGAACAGCATTGCACGAGATAAAACAGAACCCAGTCAAGTGGTTGTTGACATCCTTGCGCTCAAGCAGACGCGAAGAGGTGGCCAGTATTAAATATTAAATTCTTCTTCATCTTAAATTCTTCTTAAAATTCTTAAATTATCCTCTTAAATTCTTCTTAAAATTCTTAAATTCTCCTCTTAAATGCTTAAATTCTTCTTCTACTTCTTAAAATCTTAAATTCTTCTTCTTCTTTATTATTGCCAGTAGGCCCGCCTTCGAATTGGCCATACAAGGTTTACACAATACAGAGACAGTTTAATATTTCTTTCAATTTTTTAAATATCAATAACACCACTGTTTATTTAAAAAGCAATTGTAATAAGTAGAAGCTAACTGGAAGGAGGCAATTGACTGCATGGTGTATGTGTTTTAGATTCGTCAGAAAGGATTTAAGGTAAGAATGAATAAGTCTTGAATGGAATAAAGACAAGACTCTGTTACTCAAAACCAACGTTTCAAACAATAATTAATTTAAACACCTAGAAGTCAGAAATTTGTGAAGGTCTTATTCCCCCTCCCCTGAATTAAAACTCATGTAAATACTTGGTTTTAGGTTTTTCCTGGATGGCTATTCTAGCAGAGAGCAACTTCTGCGGAAATGAGATTCCTCCTACTGGGCAAAACCAGGAGTGACAGTATAAGGAAACGTTCTGTCCGAGAGGTAATAGATGTGGTTACAACACCAACCGAGATGGTTTGGCTGGCGATGTAAACAGAACCGGTGATGATGGTAGGGCCAGGAGGTTTCCGTGAAGAAGGCGACCTCGAGGCAGACAAAGTCATACGTATGATGACCAAATGGAAAGACCTGGAAGAGCAAGAGGAAGCACCATGCCGGAGAAGAGTGGCTCAGGTTAGGTAAGACCATTGGACTAGTCAGAGGCAGCTACTCCTCACTTAGCGGCACACAGGAGATAGCGAAAAAAGAAGTCAATGCTTGGTTCTAGGTGAGACTGAGTCTGCATAGACCTGACATAGAGAATTAATGCTTGGTTTATTTTCGGGTACTCCTGGATTATGAATTTTCAGTACTCAAAAATAGATAAAAATTAGAAGACATCTCTCCAAAATAAAACCTTCGTATTTTTCCTAGATGATTTTAGTTGGGATTCGGTCAAGGTAGATCCAAAAAAACACAAATTTAAAAAAAGTATTTTTTTAATAAAGGATTATCTGCCAACGTTTCGGCTTACATTGCAAGCCATCTTTCATTAGGCTATCATTAAGATGAGAGAGGACGTCCTGTCCCTAAGTTCACATTTCCATGACGTCCTCTCTCATCTTCATGATTGCCCTGAAGATGGCTTGCAATGTAAGCCGAAACGTTGGCAGATAATCCTTAACTAAAAAAATACTTTTTTTAAATTTGAGTTTTTTTTGGATCTACCTTGACCGAACCCCAACTAAAACCATCGAAGAATAATATATACGGTCAACAAACTCTCCTTAGTATTTTTTTTTTTTTTTCAGAGGCTACCATCAATAGCAAATCTGAGACTACATGACTATAAGATCTTGTATCGTCACTGTACAGAACTGAAAAACATAATTTATAACTGAGCATTGACCTCGACGTTATATTTTATGGATTTAAAATATATCATAAAATATACTGACCATAACCGCCGTTTATTGAAATAATTAATAATGATTCAAGTTACCCATTTGCACTTTGAAACATTCTGCAAGTAAATTATCCGTTAGGTGTAAGTAAATTTTTGGCTTTTAAAAGTAAAGTAGTAATTTAATCCTATTTTCCTCTTCAATTGATAATTGAGAAATCTGCTTAGTTTACAATACATCTTCTTGGCAGGTTGTTTCTCCCGAAATCACTAATTACATCAAGCATACATATTTTTTTTTAAATACAATTTTTTACTTATATAGGAGGACATTCTCAATTTACAGGAATAACGCTCAGTAGCCGTTCGAAGTAGCAGGCAGAGAGAGGAGATGTGATCGACACCACTATGAGGAGTACCACCATGTTCGCCATCAATCAGGGGAGGGGGGTATCTATTGCAGACGTCAGCAGCAATTCCAGTACAAATTACAGAAGACCGATCAGGAAAAGGTTAGGCCGTTCTGTATTGGTTATTGAGGGACAGCTGACGGGCTCCACCAAATAAAAGAAAAGGTCAGAGGGAATCACCAATCCTGCATATGACATCACTTTAAACAACTCACACATGTTCTACACAAGTATCTCTATAAGGAATCTAATATACAGGGGCAAGAGAACTTGTATTCCCTATAACTTCATCTGTCGTCCAAACGATATCGCTCCTAATGGGCGGTCTTGAATGACATTACTCCCGGCGAGGGATTTCGATCGCCCTGATGTATACATCACAGAAATAGTCAAGAGCTCCTGAGGATGACCCATTAAGACGTCAGAAAATTATGAAATTATTCTTACAATATAAATTTTCTTTCCCACCATCCGGCTGAAACTATCATGGCAGCAAGACTTTTTTCTTACAAGTCCAAGGAAGAATATATGAATTTAACATTTTTTTTTTCATTATTATTATTGGTCCAATATGTAAAAAGGTTTTCCACAAATGAGAATTTTGGACCTCCCACAATATCCTAAATTTTTTACAGCTGAGCGCTATCAAAAAGTCAAGGATCTCATGATCAGAGCCCTGGATATCCTAGTGTGGGTGGTATCAGTGAGATGTGCTACAAAAAAAAAAAATTATTTTTATTCTTATTAGTGTGGGTAATTTAATAACCTATGAGACTTGTCCTGGTGGCGTAAATGGTAACGTACCGGCCCGGAAAGCAGGAGATCCAGGTTCGAGTCCTGGCTGGGACAGTTAGATTTTTTATTCTGTTCCCTTGCACTATAATTGCTACAAAAAAAAGTTTTTCGCAAATGAAAATTCCAGTCTTCGCACAATTTACTTTATTTTTTATGGCTACCATAGATTTTATGTCTGAATTCCAATTATAAAATATTGCGATTATAAATTATAATTTTCTTCTGAACCACCCCATACATCCATCCGATATCAAAGCCGGAAATGTATTTATTATACTTCTATACTATTTATTATGAATTAACAGGAAAATTGGTTTCTGTGCTTGAAAAAAATAAGGCGACTGTTCAACCCACAAAGTTATAATCTTAAATAGTTCTAATAAGTCTTATTTGCAAATTTTTAAATTCTTAAATATTTTTAAGAAGAAAAGTTCTTCAAACAAACGAATTAGGCAGCAAGTGTTTAGTCACAAAGCTAATATTGCGTAATATTACGGTATTTAAATTTTTATCTTTATCTGAATCCCCATTATCGATTTCAGCCAGTAACGGACTCCTCAAATGGTTAAGAAAAAGAGAGACTAGACTTTAGTGGCTTTAATTTAAAAATTGCAAACACTTGAGTTCGTAAAAACAATACACACCAAAACAATATACCTCAGAATGTAACTTAAAAAAATACCAAACATCTACATTTAACAACAGACCTAACTAAAGAAAAAAATATATATGTAATGTATGAATAAGAACATTCATTTGTTTCATCGAATACACACACACACACACACACAAACACACACACACACACACACACACACACACACACACACACACACACACACACACGCGCGCGCGCGCGCGCACGCACACTCTAGCGCTAAAATTTTTAAATTAGAGCTACTAAAGTCCGTTTTTTTTTTGTTTGTGTGAGTGTAGAAGAATAGATGGATTACCTTAGGAAGAATCTGTTAAATTAAAATCTACATAAATTTTACCTTTCTAACGTAGTTTTCATCTTGTGATCCGAGCCTCACCTGCAACAAAAATTAAACTTCCTTTTGAAATCTTATTGTCAAGACATTTTGAAGACAATGTAAATTCATTATGATTATAATCACCAAAATTCATAATTTAAAAAAAATTAAATTTGAATTAAACTATAAAGAACAACTAAAGGTTAAAACTGACAGTTTCTCATAAAATAATCATTATTTATCAATCTATTAAAACAAATAAATAAATAAAAAAAGGCTTGAAGAAGGCGTTTTAATAATAGAAAAAAAAGTGCATTAAAAAAAATGTGTCAGACGGGAATCATGATAAAACATGATTTTTAATTTACAAACTGCAGAGAAAAATGAGCGCTGGAATTTGCTCTAGACTGGCCGGGAAGGAGTAAAGCGAGGGAAGCACTACCCATATAGTTAAACTCATAAATTTCTTTGTTGCTAAATTTCGTGTAAATGTTATAGCACTTAAACGAAAGAATTAAATTTTACACCTATTCATATAAACGTTAGAATTACACTTTGCTCCTATTCTTATGCTTTAAACCTTTAGTGGATCTAATAAGAACGATAATATTAGTAATATAAATTTTGCCGCTCCTCTAAACCCCCTTTCCCCTAATCCAATTTAAATAACTGTAGTGGCTTCTTATTAAAGCCAGAAATGAGCTTCTATATTCTAAAAATACAAGGCCCTCCCCATCAATCAAATATACGGTCTTAAATGTCTTTTTTAATGCGCGTTTTTCTTTTTCTTTAAGGTGATAATATATAAATGTAATAAAATTACAATTTATACTTATTTTGCTTTATAAATTTTTGTAACCCTATTAATAACGAAGATATTAAGATTTTTAATTTGGTCTCCGTTTAACCCCCCCCCCCCCCACTGTTCGACTTAAACCATCAAAAACATATCTAACAGTTTACATAATAAAGCTTTACAGCCGAATTCGATCTCATTATTTTAAAACATTTCGAACGCTAGAACGCCTAATATATATAAGGGGGAGGATGAGGAGATGGTTATTGGAGGTTGCTGAGGTATTGCTAAGGAGGAGGAGGATCATATAATATATATATA
>KZ807116.1:326476-338334 GCA_000696205.2 Oncopeltus fasciatus
CTCCCATATATATATATATATATATATATTATATATACACATATATATACAGTTATATACTATGTATACGATAATAGTTTGATTTGCGTACAGGAAATCCGCTAATAAGAAGAGTTATTTTGATATGGGCGTTGAAATACAGTACTGGTCTGGGATGAAATGAGATGGGACAGAGTAACTCTGATGTCAAGTGAGTCCGTACGCTTGAACTTCGCCATGAGTCCGGGGAACATCGTTTTCTGCCTCATATGCCCGAAGTGGATCCTGGAAGAGGGTCAGCCAATTCCTCTAAGTGACGCCTTTTACAGGACGACTTCGGGGAGGGGCCACATACAGCCCACAGGATTCACAGCCTTCCGAGTGAGTGTGTGTGTGTGTGGGAGTTACTTCGAATACTCCAGCCGGCAAGAGGGGCTAGGATTTAGGGATTCAACGGCGAAGGACGGCAGTATTTATTCTGAACACATGCAGAAATACATAGGTCCTTTGTGTATAATCCATCCTCTCTGGAATTTATCATTTCCACCGATGTTTATAATAACCAAAACCAATGAAATATCGACTGAATAGCTTATAACACCCCACTGATTCAGAAAATTTCAAAAGAATGCCAAGTTCAGTAGGAATAAATAAAATGAATGCATAATCAAGTTATAATAACAGAACGTTTGCTTTAAACAGCCTAACTAAATAAAGATATTCCAAAGTATCTTCTGAAATTTTCTAAAATAAAATTAATTAAATATTTTTTATTTTGGGATCATGATCACGAAAAGGTAGCAATTTTTATAAATATTATTTTTTTACAATTTATTATATATTATTTTTTTTTAGTTTTAACAATTTTTAGTGCAAGGGAACAGAATAAAAAATCTAACTGTCTCAGCCAGGTCATGAACCTGGATCTCCTGCTATCCAGGGCCGGTGCATTTTCCACTTATGCTACTGAGACAAGTCTAATAAGTTATTAAATTCTTCGCACTAGAGTCGAGAGTCTAATGATTTTTTATTCTGTTCCTTTGCACTAAAAATTGGTAGCAATTTTTCTCCTTTTGAAATTGCTGAATTATCATATGAAGAAAAGTCTGTCACCCCGGAGCTGCGTAAAATAAGTGGATTTCCCATGATTCATTAAATATTGACTTAAATAAGAGCACATGTGAATGATTTAATCAGCAAGTAATGGAAACCAACGAATGTTAAAAATTGAAGGATAGAGGAAGGGCTAGTACTTCGTAGTTACATTCTATTATAATATTAACCACAAAAAGCAATTTTCGTTAAAATTTAATAGAACATAAATGTAAGAAATATAAATTTTAAAACCTATTATAACACACTGTTCATAAAAGATATATTATGAACGATAGTCTTCCACAGCTATCCTTCCCATACTGTGCAACGTACCACCCACTATCTTCGTTTAAAATAAATTAATTTAAAATTTAAAAAAGAAAGCCAAAAATGAATTTGATTTTTAAATTTAAAATAAGGTTGCTCGCCGAACTCTCTTGCATTACTAAAAATTTTCTTTAATAAGTTTTTTTGTTTGTTAAATACATGCTCCAAAAAAACTGAAAAAAATAGTCAGGGTTTCGGCTGGGATCAAAAAAATAAAATACTCCAATATTGTTGGGTAATTATATTATTATTGCAGTCGTTTTGTTTTAATTTGTAGGTCATCATCAGGGTGATAGTGATGTATGTAGAGATCTTCGAGGGAGGTTTATGGTCACAACTCAGAAGTCAGAGCTAAACTGAGCTAATTAAATACCCAACAATTTTGGAGTATTTTATTATTTAGCTCCTGGCCGAAACCCTGACTAATATCTCCAGCATAATACTCGAAGGCCAACTAACTTTTAACCATGTTCTTAAAAAAAACGATAGGACAATTCTAGAATTTTGTGTAAGATGGTCTTTTACTGGTCAGAACATGGTTCAAGTTTGATATCCACCAATGGGTTAGATATTTGTTCTATACTTTAGCGTTACACACTCAGTTAGAGAACGTTAACATTTCTTTTCTTTAATGTTAGATCCTCTCCCATAGGCAGAGAACGGTTATACATTCCAGTATTTAGGTATTCCCGAACAAATCTCATGAGCTACCTTCGCGCCCCTAACTGCTGAAAATAAATTTGTTATTATTATTTTCGCCAAAGTTTAGACATAATTACAGGTCTTTATAAGCGCAAATAGGGTGATTGAAAGACTTTTGCACTAGAGTGACTAAATCATGACCTGAATTCCCACGACTGAATTCTTGACAATTCTCTCATCATAAATTTGTTCATAATTTAACTGATTTATTACACAACAATTTCCTATAATATCGACGATTTCATATGGTTACACTTCTACCTTTCCGCAACAACTAGAAGGGTGTTCGTTCTCGACAACATTCCTGTGCAATATGCGTATTGTTTTCAATTTGATCAATAAAAATTGTTTAAAATTCAAATGATAAAACTAATTATTCATAGAACATAGGAGTCCAATATGCCAGATAGAGAGCTCTCATTATCGGCAGATGACGGGGACTGATGCCTTGCTTCATCAAAAACCTTACGGCGTTCCAATTGAACACACCCCGCACAGATAGCTTATCGGCTTGGAGTATTGGAAACATTACTGATAACACCCCTCTACTATAATCTATCACTCCTTCTTTAAACTGCGTCACTGGAATTTTATTTTGTTTTCTTTTTTACACAAGAACGTAAAATTTAGTCTCATACAGCCTTTATCAAAGCTGTTTTTTTTTTCCTTCTTAATACTATGATTTCTAACGTAATTTATCTGTAGCAGATAACGCCACCAACAGTTAGAATATGTCTTGGGGTGACTTAATGCATCTATGAGGGGCATCAATATGTAAAGGTCCTAAGAGGTACAATGAACATAAAAGTAAAAACAAAAATCACAAAATGTACTTTAAAATCGCACAAGGTTAATTAAAGAGAAAGTTGTAATTTCAATTCTAAGATGATTTTAGTTGGGGTTCGGTCAAGGTACATCCAAAAAACACAAATTTAAAAAATGTATTTTTTAATAAAGGATTATCTGCCAACGTTTCGGCTTACATTGTAAGCCATCTTCAGGGCTATCATGANAGCCCTGAAGATGGCTTACAATGTAAGCCGAAACGTTGGCAGATAATCCTTTATTAAAAAATACATTTTTTAAATTTTTGTTTTTTGCATCTACCTTGACCGAACCCCAACTAAAATCATCTTAGAATAAAATCTACGGTCAACACACTCTCCTTTTGTTGTAATTTCAATTTTTCAAACCATTGAATAAATTCTTTAATGACTAAAAATCGACCAAAGGGGTTCCAAAACAGACCAATCAGATCTTCGTAATTGTTAGGATTATGAAAATATAATAGGTATAGATCAAAATAGGTGTAAAATTTAATTATATATAGTTTATATTCTTAACTTTAATAACAAAAAAAAAACATTAAAAAAGGTATTTATGAATTTAATTCCACGTGTTGGTTGGTCCCTCCTATTCCAAAAAATAAGAATAAAATTTAATAATTTCTTTTTTCATTGTGAGCTGTTGAATTAGTTATTGGTTAAAATTAATTAGCGCTTTAGATGAAAACCAAAATTTTTGATAGCGAAATTATCGTCTTATATGAATTAAGAAAATGTTTGAAGGACTTAATAGGTGTGAAATATATGTTCTACAAAACTATTCCTAAAATCGTTTATTAGTGAAGATATTTATGTTTAGTACATCCCCCTATGTCTTTTAACTTTGCGCCCATTGTCCTCCTCGGTAATACAAGTCGTATGGGTGGTCATTCACTCCAACTTGGCTCATCTTATCGAAACAGACGATATCACCTTAGTCTGCCTGACGGAAGGCATATGGACTTTACTTCTCCCCACTCAGAGTCTTATCGAAGTCGACCCTCAGCGAGCGAAAGGTTCGTTCTGTGCCTCCCGGAACCATACTTCCAGTTCCGCCCTCGCTTTTCCTAGCCACCACTCCCCCACCATACGCGCTACGGGAGGACTCCTCATGAGATATTCAGGTCGCCCCCTTTCTTGGGGAATTGTAAGAAAGTAAGTGCCTCATGGAAAGCTTATTGCGTTTCTAGTCCGGCTCCATTTCCACAGCTGGCTCCTGCCCAAGAGCTGTACTCCTACACGTTGAGCTCAGGAATTCCATACACCGCTGGCTAGGTGGGGCGGCAGGAAATATACGTCAAATTGTGTCTGTATTTCAATGACGTCAGCCGGTTTAAACGGAAAGATTGTTGATACCATTTATTTGTTTACGGAATCCTTTATTCGTAGTTTTCTGTCGAGTAAAAATATTTCAATACGTTACTCAAACCAATACTGATACCCATTTACTCAACCTGATAAGATTTTAAGAGATAATTTAAACAATTTTACAAAATATTTTTGTTTTAAAGATAAATATATATATTTATAATGTCTCAAAACTGACTTTCATAAAAGTTTTCTTAAGTGATAAAATAGTATAAATTTAAATTGTATCAAATAAATGGTACTAATGGTACTCGAGCATTATAAATTACTACTATAAATAATAAAATATACTATTAAAACTATGGCTAAGATCCGTGTAACCGCTGTGATACCAACATGTCAATTTCTCAATAATAACAACAAGAATCGAGAAAAGATCGACATGAGGTAAACTAGTGATGATGACATTCAGTAATATCAAATTATGTAAGTGCGAACTTAACAAATCTTAACGTTTTAGTGAACCTTTTGTGCCAAGCAGGCCATAGGTAGCCTGGGTAGAGGACCGTTTTAGCAATATCCGAAGTACAGTAGCTATTGGAGTCAGTATCATGAAAATTTTTTTAAAAAAATATACAGGATACTTAAAGTGATAAAGTTTATAAATACGTATACCTGTCTGTGTTACGCTCCTGTTTTCAGTAAACAGGATTCGACATATTTCTCTTAAGGCAAAACAAAAGACTTAATTCAATATTGGACAAAATGTGACCAGCAGGAGTGAGCTATTACCAGCAATTTCAAGTGCTCTAAAGAAATATTTTCTTCTTCGACTCTTAGGGAGCGTAATATTCAGTTTAAAGTAATGAAATTTAGTAAAGATTTGTTTATTGATCAAAGATATATTGCACACCAAAATAAAAAAATTAGAAGTGGGGGTTCAACTGAACAGTAATTTTTGCAACTTTTACTTAAGATCCACGAAGTCACAATTAGTTGTTTTAAAATGAAATATGGGACATGGTTTTAGAATGTAAAATGAAAAACAGATTTTGTTGTTGAAATAAATCGGACGAATACGAATGAGTGATAAAACATACGTGAAATTTCAAATACGAATGCTATGAAATTAAACAAATATATTTTTAGATCTCTTTAAAAATCGAAATTAGAACTAATTAAGATAAATCGAAAGTTCTAAAGAAATACTTCAGTAACCTTGTGGTCCTCAGTATTAAACTGCCCATAATCCTGTCAAAGATTACATTAGTTGCTCTTTTATATGTCACTTTAAACTCCTTTAAAAAACATTTAATTATTAAAAATCAAAGCCTATATTTTGTATAATTCTATTAAACTAAGTAAGATAAAGACAGCCCTTATTTTTTAAGAAGATAAGAAGGTAGGTATGCTTACAGCCATAAAGGCTGACTGGTTTAGTAGTCCGCATATTATGAAGGAGACAGTAGCTATATTTCACCCTACCCATCTTACCACACTCAATCAGAATAGCACAGCACAAATTGGGTAAGTGTACTCATATGTGTGTCAAATAAATGTGTTACAAATGAAACATCTGTTCATAGGTAGGTGCATGTGTGTACCTCTGTGTTTGTGTGTGTATATACCCCCACAGGATAGATTCCTACTTTAAGTAGGTCTCTATTGATTAAAATACTTCTCAAAGTAGGCTTTACCTTAACTACTATGAATATTTTTTGAGGAACATTCTTATTATTCCAGGTATGATTGAAAATAATATATTTTTCATTAATATTTAAATTTTCGATATCTTTACAAATTATCTGAACATTATCTCAGTTAAGCCTTACTAATAATTAATATAGGTAATTTATTTTCTACCTTAATGTTAAATGAACCCTTTTTTTTGTTAAAAGTACTACCAATCTTTCCTACATCTACCTTCCTTATTACTTGTCTCAATCATTATCTTACACCTAATAGTAATTTCAAAACTTAAAGCTCACTGTTATTTACATTATTTCTCATGTTCATTACTACTTTTCTCATTTTTAGAGTCAACAAATATCAAAAATGTATTCACTATTTGAGAAGTGGCTAACTTATTAGGTGCTAAATCCACAAAAGGCCTGAGAGACAGAGCTTCATTTTACTTAAACTCTAATTTGCTCTTCATGACTTGAGAAACTACTCAGTTGATTGGTTTGTCAAGGTTTGAAACACCACTGAATAGACTATTTCGCTTAAACTCTTATTAATACTACATCCATCTATGGTAATAGATCTAAAAAGTGCCAGAGCATTCAGTAAATTTTTTTTTCTGAATTGTCCATTATGGGTGCAAGAAGTTTGTGGTGAGATAAATTCAAATTTGAGTCTCAATTATAATTGGTAGCTAGAAAATAAGAAAAAAAAAAAACTGTCATAAGGAGAACCATTGACAGATAGAATTCCGAGACCCTCAAGGGAGAAGATACATCATGAACAAATGATTTACTCTTTTATTTCTACTAAGTCTAATAAATAAATTATACTCGCCAGAGTGAAAATGCAACCCAAAATATGTGTCACCAAGATGACCAAATTTCATTTTTTGTCTCAGCATAAGCCATATACTACATAAAAATTATAAATGACATATTTATTCTCCCACAACCCCAAAATATTTCTAAGCTACTTAATTATCTTTTCATTTATTTTTTACTAAAAGTACGGTGATTAATTGATTCTATAACTCCTTTATAATGTCTTTACATAATATGCCTCATTTAATGAAACAAATTTTCCCTAATAAATAATAAAATAAGGCATTCTAGTTGTTTTTATATGATGAAGATCCATATAAAATTATTTCCTTCTGTAAAATTTAATATGGTTTTCTGGCTCGCATGTAATTAATAATGATGACCTTCTTTATATTATATTTCTGTCATTCAGCTAATCATTCCAGTACTCATGCTTTAAAAAAATTTATTTTATGCTTAAAATAATATGTTCTTCATTTAATTTTAATAATTAAATTTAATACATTAAATTAACCTCCCAGTGAAGGCCACACAGAAGAAAAAGTCATTACATAGCAGTCCTGAATTTAAGTCCCTATTATTCTGGAGAAAAATACATCTCTATTCTTAAGACCACATTACAAGGGAAGGGGGAGGCAGGTATAATCAGTAAACTATGCCACATTAATATTCTTAATTTGTATTAATTTTTTATTTAATTACATAGAAATGAAAAGTATCTAATTAATGTATTTAATAAGAAAAACCTTTTGAATACATTAAAATTGAGCAAAAATAATTACTTTTTTANGACACACACACAGTACATTTATAATATTAATAATGGTGTACACTTATCTTTCAACTATTTTACCAAAATAAATCTTTGTTCAGGATTATTTACTATCTCATAATTAGATTAATGAAATATTAGTATGACTGCTAAATTTAATGAATACTTAGAAGTAATAATAATATAAGGAATTAAAGTGAACACAGAATAATGCCTGAGTAAAATAAATTATTCCGGTTTATACAATAAGAAGACATTGGCTGATAAAATCCATTACCAAAATAACAAATGTTTGGAAGGGATAATTTACAAAATAAAAATGGTAGACCATTATTTCTTTTTAAATTTAAATGCACATTTCAAAACATGCAAGAAAAAAAAATTTCTTCAGGGAAAAATAAATATAAATATTAAAACGAACCGGTTTAGAGGTGAGTAAGAAACAGCAGACTGGTAGGTGGCTCATCTAAATCTAGTGGCAAGGGCAAGGTTGGACTGAGAGCTAAGACTGCTGGCAGTTGTTCTGGACGGAAGACATCGATATTTTGGCGGGAAATCGAGAATACCCCGCGCAAACCGCCCCCCACCCCTCCACCGAAAGAGGGATAATGCCAGCTTTCAGTCAGCAGTCGGATCTGACATCCAACTCCCAAGACTTACTGACATTCTTCTACCGAGCTCAGTATACACCGAAAACGGCCGCGATTTGTAAATCAAGTGTAATGAAGCCTCACAATTCGGCAGGGCAAGAAATAAACGCCATCAAAAAGTGCGGACTCTGATAAGATGGCCCCTGGATTTTTATCACATAGAGTTGACCTATTTGTGCAATCAATATTACCATTCTAATGGAGCATGCGTGCCATTTATTTTTGTTATATAACGGGTAAACCTGATTTAATAGAATAATATAAATACATACAAGTTCTAGTAAGTGTCCTAGTAATTTATCGTACACATTTTAATGTTTGCTTCTTATGACAATGTAAGAATAGAACATTTTAGTACTGTTTCCTTATTAAATCTTCATGTTAAGTTGTGAGAAAAATATTTACTATAAAAATATTAAATTCATCAAAGATTTTTTTTAAAATATTAGTTGGAGGAATTGGAGAAAGGAGCGAGGGAGGACTTAGGAGAACGACTGAGAGAAACCTCTCTGAGACTTCGGGACTCTGAGAGGCAGCTTGCTTCAGCTAAGAAAGATAATGCTAGCTTACAAGACATCCTTCATGCAGCTCAGGTATTTTTCTTTTTTTACTGCATTTGATTCTGTTATGAAATTTTATATTATATCTTTATTTTAATNTTTTTTTTTTAAACTTTGATGATTATTTATTTTTTATAATAAATTCCATCATTTTAGCAACAGTTAGTTAGATAGATTAGATCAGATAGATTTTTTATTCTATTCCCTCTCATTAATTGTTTAAAATTTATGTGGGATAAAAACCACAACCAAATTAATATTTATAAATGAAAATGAAAAAAGTAAATACCGAGAGTCGATAAATAGCTAGACAAGGTCAGCTCCTTCGAGTATAAGACGATGTATTGGTCTTTCTCGTGAGTTAGGCTCTCACTAGTGTGGTGGAAATTTAATAAGTTATCTAGCTCGTCCCGGTGGTGTAATGGAAACAAACCGGCCCGGCAAGCAGGGGATCCAGGTTTGAATCCTGGCTGGGACAGATAGATTTTTTATTCTATGCCCTCTCATTAATTGCTTAAAATTTACTTGGGGTAATAAACCAGAACTAAATTAATACTTATAAATGAAAATTAATAAAGTAAATAACGAGAGTCGACAGATAGCTAGACAATGTCAGCTCCTTCGAGCATAAGACGATGTATTGGTCTTTCTCGTGGGTTAGGCTCTCGCTAGTGTGGTGGGAGTTTAATAAGTTATTTGGCTCGTCCCGGTGGTGTAATGGAAACATACCGGCTCGGAAAGCAAGTGTTACAGGTTCGAGTCCTGGCTGGGACAGATAGATTTTTTATTCTATGCCCTCTCATTAATTGCTTAAAATTTACATGGGATAATAAACCACAACTAAATAAAATATTTATAAATGTTAGTATTTAGTGTACCAGCGGGAGTTTAGTGCACTCCCTCCTGAAGGCGTTGCCAACTGGATTGATTGATGACATCATTCACTAGACTGGTGACAACTGACCTAAGAGAGTTAATCCCAAGAGAAAGACACAGGTTCTCCAAAGTTAGCCGGCGTTGGGGGCGAAACCGATCACTCGCTACTGGAAAAACTTGTCGATTACGTGTCCGAGTGTGTGTACGAGCCTGCAGGAGGCAAACATAAATCTCATCAAAACGATTAAATGCTAGGGAAAAGAATAAAAAATCTAACTGCCCCAGCCAGGGCTCGAACCTGGATCTCCTGCTATCCGGGCTTGCGCGTTATCTGAATAAATAAAATAATAAAAAAAACTTATAAAATTATAAATCACTTCTATAACTATTTTTGGGGAAAAAATATTACACTGATACAATAAAGATATTTTTATAAACATTATTTTTTTGTGGTATTTAATCCTACGTAAAATTATAACAATTTTTAGTGCAAGGAAACAGAATAAAAATGCTCCTTCGAGCATAAGACGATATATTCGTCTGCCTCGGAAGTTAAGACTCTCGAATCAAGTGCGGGGAATTTAATAATTCATCAGACTTGTCTCGGTAGGGTAAATGAAAAACTCACCGGCCCGGAAAGCAGGAGATCCAGGTTCGAGTCCTGGCTGGGACAGTTCGATTTTTTATTTTGTTCCCTTGCACTAAAAATTGCTAAAATTTACGTGGGATTAAATACCACAAGAAAATAATATTTATGAAATTAAAAATTTAAAAAGTAAATAACGAGAGTCAATTAAACAGCTTGACAATGTCAGCTCCTCCGAGCATAAGACGATATATTCGTCGGCCTCGGAGGTTAGACTCTCGACACAAGTGCGGGGAATTTAATAACTTATCAGACTTGTCTCGGTAGCATAAGTGGAAAATGCACCGGTCCGGATAGCAGGAGATCCAGGTTCGGACACTGGCAGGGACAGTGAATTTTTTTATTCTGTTCCCTTGCACTAAAAATTAATAAAAACATTGTGTATTTATTACGCATATTACACATATAATTGCATTAATGTGAAATACGTAATAACTAACACATCTATTATTAGCACAAGAAAGATCTTCTTTACGCATTTTCCTTTAAAAAGAAAACTTGGTAGGTTAGCCTAAAAACCTTTTGCCTTGGGAATGCTGCTCACTAAATGCTTGCCTGAATAGGGAATCGAACCAGCAAGGCATCACTAATACGCAAAAATCGACCCCTGCTTCTATAAGACTACCTTTGACACTCATTTAATTTAATTCCAATATCATATGAAGGACGAAAAATTGTTTTTATTATAATAGCTATAGCGTTTCGGTGAAAGCGCTGGGTTTTATTTTAAAATATTAATAAAACCCTTTTCTTTATAAAGACTATCAATAGGTCTGTAGCATTGATTACATACAATTTAAGGTTAACTCCCTCTGGGTTTTATCCTTCTTCATTGCTATTAAAATAGCCTTTCTTCAAAAGAAACATTTTTAATAAAATGACTCATTATTGTGAAGCTAAAATACCTCCTGACTGCTTCCTTTCTTTTTAAAAACATGCTTAAAATAAAGTAAAAGAGTACGGACGAATGGGTTTTGGCAAACCTTGAATGAACAAAAGTTTATAAATAAGAAATAAAAGACAGAAAATTCCATAAAAAAGGGATTTAAAAAAAAACAAACTTCCTCGTTAATCGGAGCAGTATTAATATCTGAGTGGGTAGTGGGACAGCTTTTAATTATTTCAACTTTCAAAATTTCTCACAAGATAATCAAAACTTTGGTGTGTTTAGAAATTTACTAAGTTATCTACCAGGCCGGTAGATTCTGTCCGTGAGCCCAATAGCATAAGTAATTTTTTAATAATAAAATATATTCAAAAGTGAAGTTTTTCATTTTTGGGATGAGTTTGTTAATGGCTGATATCGGATGAGTAAGGGGTGTGGAGGAAGAAAAAAAAAAAGAACTTCTCAAACGTTTATGATCAATTATATTCCAACCAAGAACGATCAATATGAAGATACAAGCTTTCTAGAAGATTCTTCTAGAAGAAATTTTACATCTCACCTTTTTATTTAAAACACATAGAAAAAAAATAGAGAAATATATTAAGTTAAAATAAAGGATAACAAAAAGAAACTATAGCACCATTGAATATTAACAAAAATCATTTGGCACAATAACTCATTATAAACTTAGATATCAAGAAATACAACAATAAATAAATAAATAAA
>KZ807116.1:343042-355849 GCA_000696205.2 Oncopeltus fasciatus
TATATATATAAAATATTAGATTACGTGAAAGTGATATCTATGATATGATAATGTGATATCTAATCAGATCATATATTTTCCAATTAGCCTTTATTGATTACTTTTTAAAAATATTTCCTAGTTTGTCTTAATTTAATTTCTACATCCTAGAGTTTACATAAAAAGTAGACTTCACTTATTCAAAAGGAGTAAATCCAGATAAATACTATGACGATCTTCAAAAATAGAAGAGTTTGCTCTTTATATTAAATATAATGTATTTTTGAAGTTCAAGTAAATTTTTATGTGAAATATTAACCATTACATTTGAATTTCTTATGATAGATAAAAATGTTACAAAGTATTATAATAATATAAGGTATGAGTTACTTATATTGAAAAATAAATTTGTGCAGTAATATTTTATTTTTTTAAAGAGCAAATAATTTTCATAATTGCATGATTAAAATTCTATCATTAAATGTATATATTTTATGTTTATCTTTTTATTCTATCATTTTTTTTTTCCTAAAGCAAATTTAATACATGCAAAAGTAAGACATGCTTTCTAAAACCTTATTCCTATTGACGGAAAATGAATAATTATTTTCTTAAAATACAATTATAGATAACTCATTTATTGTTTAACAGTTTATTGCTAAGTATAGAAATAATTAAATATACTTTTGAATTCAGGGAGCTCCTTCCTCCATGTAGCTAAGTGGGAGAAAATTAAATTATAATTAAAAGAGAGAGAGAGGGAGAGTGAGAGAGAGAGTGATTGAGAGGGGGTTGGGGAGAAAGGGAGGGAGAGAGTGATAGGGGGGGGAGAAGGGAGGGAGAGTGGGAGAGAGAAATAGAGAAAGAGGACGGGAGTAGGGGGAAAGGGAGGGAGAGTGAGAGAGAGTTTGAGGGGGTGGGGGGAAATGGAAGGAGAGAGTGATAGGGGGGGAAAGGAAGGGAGAGTGAGAGGGGGAAGGGGTGATGAGGGAGAGAGAGAGAGAAAGAGAAATACTCTTGTAAGTAAGGATGCTAACCCGCATACCATTAAGTTACTTGCCAACCTTCAGTTAGGCTTCATGTTTTAAACTATTTGATGAATACCTTTTTGGTTATGTCAGATGAAAAGGGGGGGGGGGAGCTGGTAGTTTAAAGTACGACAGAAATTTATAAAGTTATAAAAAATAATATTTATTTTCGCCAAGAAAACGCTTCTTATATAATAGGTTTAAAATCTAACCATTGAACGTTTAATGTCCCATTAAAACTTTATTTTAAACGCTTATTAGGTTAAAATATTTACTATTGTAACTAAGATGGTTGTGAACTTCCTCGCCCCTTCCTAACCAACCAGAATACAGCGAGATGTAGTTTTTTTTTTTCTTTTTAACTCACTGCTCTCTCCGGCTTATATAATTCTCGTCATTTCCTCTCTTTTACGCACATCTTAATAAAAAGGGGAACGTGGAAAATCTGTTTGCAGTACGCAGCTCCTCTTTCTTCTGTAGCCGTGACACCGACAATCACAGAAGCTAGATGTGACTGGAGGTAAGTTACAAGTTAAGGGTCGGCCAGCAAGATCAAATCGGACATAAGGGATATACGTAAATTCCCAAGTCCATTTTGAATGAGGCAAGATGAAACTGCTTACGTTACACACCACCTGCGCCATTGCATTTCAATTTCGTAGGTACATTGAATTTGGTACATTTAATACTGCCACCTACCAAGGACAGTAGAGTATTGTAATGTAGATAATTCTGTAAATATAAATATCCCGTAAACAACCTGCTCATTAACATAACTAATTGAATTGATTGAAATTCCTATATTTTAGAAAACCATTTTAAAGCTAAAATTAGCTCATTGAGTTCAAATAGCCTCTTTTAATACCTTAAAGTACGATTTATCCTTAAATCATGGAGTTCAAGAGACAAAAGACAGTTCCTCTTAAAATATAGAAAACATTAAGAATACCTGTGAAGAAACGTATAAAACCCTGCTTTTAAATTAATTTTATAAATACCTATAAATATTACCTAAAAGCAGATAAATATAAGACAATAAATCTACCTATCTAAAAAAATAACTATTACTTATAAAACCTACCGAAACATATAATATTACCCTCTAATACCTAAACACCTATAGACGTTCGTATAAATAATTATATAGAAATATTTATAAATGCACATATACACACATATACATTTACGTATAAAGCTATGAATGCTAAAAAATTAAAACATTGAAAATGACAGCTGTAGTTAACAAGAGCGACAAAATGAAAAGGTTAGTTTAAAAAAGATAATATGGAGGGTCATTAGGGACAAAAGTCAATCAATCTTAAAAATAAACAAATAAGATAACGATAAAGATAATAAGGAAGTTTAGATTAAGATGTTGAACGTGTAAATATATGATTCAAAAGACAATTGGGGTTTAGTTAAGTTTAAAAATTTAAAAACATAATATTCTTTCAAAATGTGTTTTTTTTAATGATGTTGTTTGCAGAGATTTCGATTAACATTTAAGTAATGTGCAGTGTTAAGTCCTGAATATGGCATAAAATGCAACCAGAAAAGTCAACAAATATGAAATAAAAAGTACATTTTGATAGACAATATATTGTGTTGTTATTAACATTCAGTCCGTACCCTAATTATGTCTTGAATCCCAAATCATGTTTTTAAAAGAATAATTAAAAAACGTTGCTTCAAGGACATTTACATTTAATGAAAATATTCTTTTTAAGGTCAATAAAGACAAAGCTACTATCACTCACTCTCTAAACAATTTTTATCCATCTCAAGAAATTGGTTTAGTTTATGTTTACGATCCAGTAACAAAGTTAAACGAAAGAACATTAACACGGGCACTTTAGACTAAAGGCATAAATATATATTATAAAATAATATAATTTTAATACGACTCACAGACAAAACGTCACTTCATGAAGACAACCGTAAGATAAAAGAATCGAAGACACGCACGTAAATATGAAAATAAATAATATTTATGTTAGGAAATTTAAAAGAATATTAGAATTTTGATGCGTCTTGTGATAAATATATTATACATTATTATCATTAATTTATCACTATTTAATTAAAAATATTAAAGCGGCATTCATAATACCGAAGTATGTAACATGTATATTTAGATCCACCATAATACAAAATATACATATTATCAATAATACAACATAATTTATCATGAATGAAAAGCATTGAGGGAATATAAGATAAGTGTGTTTTTCCCATAAAAAGGAAACAAATAGGCGGCAATGAATAATAATAAATAAAATAAATATGCGTGCGGGAGGATTGATCAGCCTCTCTGTTATCAGCCATCCTGAATCCGACCATAAAACCAGTAATTTGTTTTAAAATAATTATAAGTCAAATGTATATACTTACCCGTTTCGCTGAAACTGCATCTTAGCAGTTCTTCTAAATGACTTCAATGACATAACCCTCAAAAATCAGACTGTGTACGGACATTGGATGCCAAATTATATATACGTTTCGGTGGAATGGTATGAAGGACGAACGAAACCTGATATTTATACAAATAAAAGTAAAAAAAATATACTATTCAGTAAAACAGACAAGTGAAGAAGGTTTGCGTCAATGTATGCTGAAGGAGTGAACAGGAAACAGAAAATTTTATTTTCAGTAGAGTATTCATTGTTCAAATTATATAAGATGATGATTATGGTAAATATATTTACAAGGCATTACACAAATAAAATTTATTTGAATATGGTGGCAAAAATGGTCAGTGTCTCGGCAAGAATATGAATGAAATATGCAATGAATAACATAGGATTACAAATTTAAGAAACTTTGACAGTCATTATTATCTACGGCTCATAAATTTTACAAAGTATCTCCATCTTATTGAAACATGAAAAATATAAGAAGATTACGCAGCTTCTGCATAACGGAGTACTTTATTCAAATTTTTGTAATAAATCTCATACTATACTAGAGTTTGATCAAGGCCAAAAATTGGCATTTACTTTATAAATATTTTATTTGGTTGTGGTTTTTTATCCTACGTAAATTTTAAACAATTAATGAGAGGGAATAGAATAAAAAATCTATCTGTCCCAGCCAGGAATCGAACCTTGATCTCCTGCTATCCGGGCCGGTGCATTTACCAGTTATGCTACCAGGACGCGCTAGATATCTCATTCAATTCCCTCTACACTAGCGAGTTTCATTAATTGTTTATTGGCATTTACTTTCTAGTCGAAACTCTAAGCATAGAGTAAGTATGCTAAGTATAAATTTCATAGAAGATAAAACACACACTTAGGCACATATTTATATACATACACACATATATTCAGATATGCTTACGAATCTATATACAATTTTGAAAATTTTCTTTTTAGCTTCTCCAAAGAAGGATCGGTGAAGATGAAGCCGCGTCACAGCACCTTATGCAAACAGCCCCACGTTAAATAAGCTAATATATAGATTGACGCCTATTGGCCGCCGATGTTGAAGTGCCCAGAGAGATGATTGGTCGGGAGGCAAACTCGGCGTCTCAAAGACTTGGGATACAGCCCCGGGAGCCAGTCAGACTCCCACTATTAGCGGGGGAATATTGAGTTCGGTCCTTGTTCCAGAGTTGAGTCCGGACTGAGATCTTGTTGACCGTGCCAACAGCCCTCATAATGAGTTCTTGCTGGGACTCCCACGCCACCGCTCGCTCCGAATGCGAACAAAGACAATCTCCCCTTTCCACGGAGCAGAAAAGGAGGAAAATGACATTTATAAATATGAAGTAAAAAAATAAAAAGTTCATCTCGCAGGAGCTGCGTAAACTAAGCTAATCCATCGTAATCGCATAAGATAAATATTGTTTTATGTTTTGGAATCATCCAAAATTATAGAATATATCTTTTATCAATAAAATATCTGTGTTGAGTTTCATTGCTCTAAACTGGATATCATGACCACCATACCAAAGTAACTCATTTTACGCGTAATATCCCACTTTTCATCGTGCGATTCCGCTCTTTAACGAAACGAGCCATTCATTATACATTTAAAAGAGATATGCTGAATTTATTAAGACATATAAGTAATTTTGGATTAGAAGACATAAAATTAAAATTTACAATACAGATAACCCCCCCCCCCCACTCCTAATTGCTCAATTAAGCTATGCAACTTCTGAAATACTTCCCTTATTACAATATAAATCTGGGTTAAGTTTAATTATTCTTAAGTAATTATTACGCCCGCTACCTTGAAAAAAGTCATCCACATGCAACTTAATTCGCTCAGCAACAAACCAAGTCTTTTTAATTAATATAAAATTATTTAAATAATTAATTAATATAATATAAAAGTGATATACTAAATTTTACGTAACTCAAATAACAAAGCTAGGAGACTTATAAATATTAGACTTCCACATATTGGATTCTTGATAAATAGGAATAAGAGACTCAATTAACGCATTCCCAAATGAAATATACTTAATTAAAATAAAATGGTTATTTAAAATGAATAACGTGAATAAATATAATATGTATTTTTTCAATTATTAAGAACAGAATGGGGAAGAGCTATGGCCGACAATTCTAAGACGTCACAACTGTGACTTTGTAGATTGTGGTGTGTCGTAGCTATAGCGAAGGGTTACTAATAGCTCCTACTTCCTTGGCGAGCCCTCAACCTGCTAGGAAGGCTATCCCGGCTGGTCATTTAAAATAGTGACACTGCCTAGTACTTATTGCTCTGGGCCTTACTCTTCAACAAGGAAATGCTGCTGCAACTTGTAGCTTCCGAAATTCGACTGAAAATAAATTTTTTTTTTGAAGCCACTACACACACAAAGTAGGTTAAGTAGAAAATAATTAAGAATGTAAGAGTGTTGGGCAAGTTCACTTGTTTTGTAATAAAAAAGCCAAATTCCGTAGCAAAACTCTTCATTGCAAATCCATAAGACAATTAATTTTCTGTAGTTATAGTGAGGGAAAGAAAAAGGGGGTTAGAGGATGTCCAAATCTATAAATCTTCGTTGTTATTTCAGTTACTTAAAAGATACGAAAACTTAGACATTATCCAGGATATGATTTCTCTATAGAAATATATAATAAAGTATGCCAGCAGATTTCCTAAAGGAATTATGGAAACTGGAAATTATGGAGAACGAATTAGAACTGGGCGGAACATAACTTCGTCAGAAACAAGTTTGTCACGAGGAAAGCTTAGCCGGGGAAGTTGGGGCTGGCCCAGAATCAATCTTGATTTCCAAACTTGGAAACGGGAACCTAACGAAACGGGCTGGACGCATATGACAGCCAGATTGTTTGTTGTTGAAATGAACAAATAATAGAGAACAACAGTCAAGAGGCATAAAACTATGATGGAATAAAACAATAAAACAAAGTAATACTTTAAATAACTTAAATATCATGGAATACTTCAGTTCCTAGAATGCAAAATAGAATATTATGAATTATATATGGATGTGTTGGATCCATCAATATATAAATATGTGTGTGTGTAGAGAAAAAGAAACACTCACGGCAACTATATATATAATAAATAGGAATAGGAAGAAGAAAGAGTTTAGAGAACCAACAAAAAAGAAGAAATTACAGAGTGAAGAATGAACAACTTCCCGACACGGCTTCGGATTTGCAACTGAAGACGAGAGAGAGCGCCTATATTAACGTTCCAAAGCCACAACAAGACCTGGCATCAGTTGCCAACAGTAAAAGGATTAGGGGAAACCCAATCGACTTCCCTTTCCTTTGAGTACTTTCCGCAACACCAGTATCTCTTCACTCCTCACCGACGAAGGGAGAGAAGTCTCCCCGAAAATATTACTCATTGTAATTTCATGTTTTTTGTGTGTCCACTACACTTTTTGTCCCATCTGTTCTTCTTTAGGGGTTGGTCCAAGGTGTAGTTCAGCGCGTGAAAGGTCCTGGGTGTGGTGGAGGACCACTCTTTCTGAACCATTAATTACCCTCTCAATAGCCGTAGCCCAAGTAACCAGAAAATGGATTGACTTGGACTCTCTCCTGAAACGCCCAGAGCTTATTTAGCTTAGCTCTGCGAATAGAAAACGACCTTTCGGACTCATGAGATCCGTCATCTAACTGGTGACAACTCATCTAAAAGAGTAGTAAGACACTACAGAAAATCACAGGTTCTCCAGAACGAAAGCGATAAGTTTCTGCCTGAAAAATTAACATCTTCGAGTAAATTTTTGGAGATTTTTTTCCGGAATTTTTTTTATAATCCTATAAATTAAGATTATTATTTGTCACAGTCACGTGTGCCGCTTCCGTTTTCTCTCACTTTTATATAGTTAATACTGTGTATTTACAAGAATTGTAAAGGGAACATTAAAAAAAAATATTACTACTACAGCCGGGAATCGAACCCGGGTCCCCAAGTTTCCGGGTAGGAGCGTTGACCTCTTCACCACCGAGGTAGCTAACTCCGAATTATTAAAGCAACCTCGAAGGTGTATAGGACAACGTGTCTACCCGCAAAGCAGGAGACCAGCGTTCGATTCTTGGCTGTGGTAGTAATATTTTTTTATTGGCTCCCTTTGTATTTCTTGTAAATATACAGTATTTTTTTTTTTAGGTGGGGCGGGGGGTAGATGTTAATTTTTTATAACATACTTCTATTCCGAAATAATAGGAACATAAAATGAAATTACAATCAAAGCATAACTACACATAAAAATACTCAAATAATGTAATAAGTAAATAACATATATGTAATAAGTATAATAAAGGAGAGAAACACACAAACTTACAAGTGAGATAATAATATGAGGCCATCCTGATAGAGTCCAACACACCTCTATATTTTTGCATATAAGAAATACACATTTCTTCATTCTAGAGCTTATTCGGAGCTAAATTGTTTTTAAAAAATTGCACACATAAAAATGAGTTTTTGAATGACTGAATTATTTATTTTAATTATTTACTCTTATTATATAAATTAATTATATACTCCACCTTATACAAATGTATTAATCCGTCAAAAAATTTGTTATTTAAAAAAATTTCTGAGTGCCCATGAATAAAAAATAAAATAAAATAAATAATAATGCGTCACGCATGACCTGTGAAAACTAATTAATATCTCTACATAAACTTTCCAAATCATGTCAACCCCATTCCTTTTGGTCCAATTCTTTCTCATATAACACTCGACCTATCTTTATACATTTAAAAGATAACCACTAAATTTAATCATTTTAAAAATTGCAGCTCCTCGTAAAATACATTACGAGTCATTTAAAATTTAAGAGGCACGCAAATTTAACTGTCTAACTTCTTAAATATTTCCCTTATAAATACAGAGATCTGTGTCGAGTTTCATAACTCTAAACTAAATTATTTTATAATTACTGTTTCTATTTCTCAGGCAGCAAACCCATCCATACCTTCCATACACAAACACGCAACACAATTTAAATATTTAAATTTTCAAGGAAAGATATAGCCCTTCATCAGGTGACCAGAAGAAACATGGGGGGGGGGGGAGGAGTTGAGCAGGAGCTGTGCAGGTTAAGCGAAATCCTCAGTTTAGCAGTTGTTGAATATTAGCATTTGAACATTCTATGTCACTTAAATCCCTCCACTCATATAAAGTATGTTTTCAATCAATACCCAAAACAAGAAGTATATGACTCCCACTGCTGGGCAATAGTAGTAGTAGATCATTGAAGGGCAATCAACTTCTAGGTTATTACGCCCTATAAATACCCTTTAATGCATTATATTAAAGTAGTAGTAGTAGTAGTAGATCATTGAAGGGCAATCAACTTCTAGGTTATTACGCCCTATAAATACCCTTTAATATGCTTACTATAAATTAGGACAGGAATCAAGATTATTCCCACTGATGGGTGTGTCGTGAACACAACGCCAATGGCTGCATCCCCCCCTCCCTGAAACTAGGAGAAAGGGGGGGGGGGCGAGAGTACTACTCTATTTCTGTCTGATGGAGGGGGCTCCAAGTTTCCTCGAAAACTTTAGTATTCTCTTTGTGTTCGAAGCGGTAGAGAGTGTTTCCTTTTAGCTGTGCATCACTGTATCACACTCTCTCTAAATAAATAAATAATATATATATAGAAGCATACAGTTTTATTGTTGCCTTACTAATCTAAATTTAAAGCCTTAAAGTTATATTTGCTATTTCATTTAAATTACGAAAACTTCAACTTAAAAATTTACATTACTTAACAAAATATGAATATAGTGTATTGAGGAAAACGAAAGTTTAATAATATCTTTGCATCATATAAATGTAATAATGCCCTCATTATTAATATTATCACAAATTTGATGGAACGTAATAGGTATAAAATGTAATTTACATTATGAACTTTATATAATTTATTTGAGTTTTTTCAAGTATTTAAAAAAAAAATTGTTGATTAAGGAAAATGTTTATAACGCAAATAGAAGGGTTGAACAGACTATGGTCTTTTTTAAATGTAGAATTTAAATTTCTTATTTTAGGTGTTACGTGATAACTGTAGGTGGAATTAGTAGAAATATAACTAAGGGTAGGGGAAAATTAAAAGTGGACAAAATCTTCATTATCATTAAGATAATGATTTTAAAAACAATGTAAAATCTAATTCTCTGATATTTATATTCTTCAATTTTTTCATGAAAGGCGTCAAATGAAGAAGTTATTTAAGAATTGCTAACTCTTAACCCTATTTCTCTCTACTTCAACCATTCTCATGTAAATTTAGTTATGCTTTATTGTCGTCTGCGGGGGTGGGGGTGGGGGGTTTGAAATTGATAATTTCCTTTATTAAAAATCCTTCTTTACATGTGAAACCCTCTCGTTCTTTTGATGAGGGGGGGAGGTAAGTAAATGAAGGTCCTAAGATAAAGTTGGTTTAGTTAAGGGAAGTGGAAGGTAACGGCCACAAAGGCAAACTTATAAATGAAGTTTTACCAATAATTTATCAGGTAATGTCAACATAGCTTTAGTAATTTTCCGGGTATGAAATTTTGAATTAGAAGAAAACTCAACAATAAAGTTGTAATGAGCTTTCATAACACTATTCGACCAAATTATTGTCAATCCATTAAGCTTTGTTATACGTAAGTTAACGCTCAAATAAGTTGGAATGAAGTAAAAATATATGTAAATAATGAAGCTATTAGCCATGTAGCATTAGTTATCAAAAATGGTAATTCCCCATCTTAGGATCGAAGGTTTTTTGCACTATCCAATCTTCAACAGGAGAAAATCGTTCATAATAGTCAACTGTATATAATTTTTAGGTTAAGAGAAAAAAAATTTTTTTAACAATTTTTAGTGCAAGGGAAACAGCTTGACAGCTCTTTCCAGCATAAGACGATATATTCGTCTGCCTTGGAGGTTAGACTCTCGACACTAGTGCGGGGAATTTAATAACTTATCAGGCCCGGAAAGCAGGAGATCCTGGTTCGTGTCCAGGCTGGGACAGTTAGATTTTTCATTCAGTTCCCTTGCACTAAAAATTGTTAGAATTTACGTGGGATTAAATACTATAAAATATAATATTAAAAAAAAATCGTTTATAAAAAATAACTTAGTAAATTTAAGAGATAANAGGTAAAAGGTCAGGGATGTGCTCCGCACTAACAGTATCCACTACTGAATTTGGCCGCAATTTTCTGCTGTGCAATGACTTCCTTCTATTAATAAGTTGAGGAGTAGCCTAATGAACAAATTAGTTAATGAATATATCAATTAAAATTGGGGTAAATGAAAGAAATGTTCATGCCTATGACCTATCATAGGTTGGTGATGTCATTAAAACATAATTTATCCTTTGAGTAAAAATAAAGAGGGAGAGGGGCTTCTTATAGGTATACGAATGTGTGCTTCAGAACAAAGCAAACATATGGGAGAAGTGACTTTCTCGCCCTCCCACTTACAAAAATTTTTGAGGCCAGATCATTGGGTATGAAAAAAGAAAACAGCAAAAAACCAATTTGGAACTGTTTTGGCATCATCATTTCTCCTACTAATCCTCCATCATAAAGTGAAACATTAAAACATTTATTTGGAGGTTAATTTGTTGACCGCCAAGTTTTATAAAGAGAAGATTACTAAGAATTCGGTTTGGTACTTGAAAAATTAAGTACCAAAACCGAATTAATTAATATCCTGGTTACAATTAATTTGTAACCAAAATAGTTTTTATTTTAACCAACATTTCAGGCCTTCATCAGGGCTGAATATGTCTCATAATGTCAGAAAAAATAAATGGAAATAAAAAACTATGTGCAATCGACTATATAAAGTGCATGAAAACTAAATACTGAACATATTGGAGAGAGAAAAAAAAATTGTATTATAAGAATAATATATTATGACATATAGACATGTTTCTATATCATTTTTGTATGTTTTTTTTT
The DNA here is from genome assembly GCA_000696205.2 of Oncopeltus fasciatus. NCBI lineage: Eukaryota > Metazoa > Arthropoda > Insecta > Hemiptera > Lygaeidae > Oncopeltus > Oncopeltus fasciatus. Next base: position 354,450 of record KZ807116.1, read on the forward strand.
CATATTCAGACCTGATTCGGACCGAAACGAATATAAAAAATATATACATACACAACTTAAAAAATAATTGAAATAAATGATTAATAAAAAAAAAAAAAAATTAAATTAGCGTGTATTTCGCTTGGTGGAAAAGCTGCCCAATGGCAGTACTCCTTAAGCACTATTTACAATATTTACAATGGTTTGTTTTATTGTTGTTGTTTTTTTAAATTATTATTATGAAGTGTTGGCAATGAGGAGGTCACGTGACCATTTCCTATTCAGGCGGCGTGGTGGATTGTCAGGATGGGTAATACTAGATAGAGTGTGGGCTAAAGGATTGGGATGCATGGAAAGGTCAGAGTGGAATTTATTAAAACGGGTTGTGATAACTTCTAAAATATTTTTAAAATAAATTTTGTTGCTCAAGTCTGTGAGAGACAATTTTATATTCTAATCGGATGCAACTTGACGGAATTATTAAACTAAAGGCGACAAAATGGAAAGTTAAATTGCACAAAGAATTCTGAAGACCCAGAAATCTATAAGAAAGAAAATTGTAAGTTGGACCATACCAAGGGCAGAAGAATTAGTTACGAAGAGCCAAACACATTGATGGATGGAATCCTTTTAAAGGATTTAGTTAAATCTTTCAGTTGGAAACAAAAAGCTAGATGATTTCGTCATGGTGCAATGAAGAATATGATGGGGGGGGGGGGGGGGGAGGAAGCAGCAAAAGAAGGAGGAGGAAATCGGCACGGTCGAGAGAATGTCTGGGAAAACAAAGCACAGAAAGGGGAGACGATGAAAAAAAGAATTTAGTAATAGTGAAAGAAACAGAAGAATATTACATATGCCCTTAAACAAGTCTGCGAGCCATCTAAATTTGTTCCAAAGGTCAGTCCTAAGTCTCTACCTTCCTCCCAAAACCGGGAACTCAGATTTTATTGCAACCTGTAGCATTGCCTTATCTGTTTCTTATTTGTTTATTTTCCTTTGAATCAAATGAATAAGGTCTGAAATAGTCACAAGGAAATTCATAATAATGAAGAAAATTTCCCATAAAACTATTTTTAATTTTTTAAAGAGAAAAATAAATTATATATAAATACTTTATCTAAGATTTTATTTACTCTTTTTATTAATTGTCATTTATATAGTTAAGACTAATATTTATACAAGCTATCCAGTTAAAATCTAATTTCTAACACTTATGTAAATTTTTAATTTATAATTAAGACGCTGGCTGAACCTTGACATTATTGTGGACAATGAGATCAATATTATTGACCCGCACTGAAAAAAGCTTGATATTCAGACCCAAATGTTGAACGAATTAACCCTCGGTTCCCAAATATGCAAAAACTCATTGACCAAATCCCGAAGAAAAAAAAATATAAATATAGTCTTATGATGATCAT
>KZ807116.1:359673-379849 GCA_000696205.2 Oncopeltus fasciatus
TATATATATATATACATATTGTACAGAATAAAGAGTTATACATTCTATATACTTTGAAAAAAAATTAGAACCCTACAGGAAAGTCTTAATCAGTTTGAATAATTTAGCTTAAGAATTTCTATTAAGTAAATAAGCGAGGGGCGAAGGGGAACGGGAGTGTATTCTGAAAAATAAAGCAATCAAATATGAGTTACTGAAGCTAGCTATAGGTAAAACTAATCATGAATTACATACTAATAATGAAATATAAAATAAATATAAGTTCTTCCAACCCCCCAGCAAAAGTGAAGTTTGACTTACCCATTTCCTCCTCCTGGTTCTGAGCTTGCGGACCGGCAGACGTTTCGAAGCTCGAACAAGCCACCTCGCGAACATGAGCAGGCGGCGGCCGAACGAAGACTGCCACCCCCTCGACCCTCCCCCGCGTCCGAAACACCCCTCTCCGCTTCTTCAGCCCCAAGACGAGAGGCTCTGGAGACCCGTCCTCACCAACCACTTAGACCTTCTAGTCACCAGTCTCAATATGTGATTGTCACCTCATCTGGACTGAAGAGTTTAATCAGAGTCAGACAAATCTAGACGAGTCCGAAATCACTGTGTACTGCTCTTGCACTCCACCACTCTCGCTCAATGACAGAGTGCCGCAGGTTTCCAATTACCACGAACAAATAGGTGCTGACTTGTTTATTACAATAAACAAAAATCTGAACTTCTCATGACTCTTCTGTTATGAATTGAACACTTTCAGACGTCCCATCAGCTTGCGGCGTGTAATCCCGTTATTGTAAATCGAGAGCCATATACTGACATCCCATTAGCTTGCGGCATGTAATTCCGTTATTGTGTATCGAGAGCCATATACTGACATACCATCAGCTTGTGGCCTGAATTCACGTTATTGTGTATCGAGAGCCATATACTGACATCCCATTAGCTTGCGGCATGTAATTCCGTTATTGTGTATCGAGAGCCATGTACTGACATCCCATCAGCTTGCGGCATGTAATTCCGTTATTGTGTATCGTGAGCCATGTACTGACATACCATCAGCTTGCGGCTTGTAATTCCGTTATTGTGTATCGAGAGCCATGTACTGACATACCATCAGCTTGCGGCATGTAATTCCGTTATTGTGTATCGACAGCCATATACAGACATCTCATCGGCTTGTGGCCTGAATTCACGTTATTGTGTATCGAGAGCCATGTACTGACATACCATCAGCTTGTGGCCTGAATTCACGTTATTGTGTATCGAGAGCATGTACTGACATCCCGTCGGCTTATGGCCTGAAATCACGTTCAAATATATCATGAACAAAATGAAGACAGCCTTTCAGCTTACGGCCTGAAATCACGTTCATGTAAATCATGAACCCCATGCGGAAATCCCATTAGCTTTTGGCCTGAAATCACGTTCCAGTGGAATCCAGGATTGAACGCATTTCTGCTTCTCCAAATGCGGATCGGTGAAAATTTGTTGATATTTTATAAACTAGCGTCCTTGTGTTGGATATTACACTTATTTTGTTAATATTTTCGATAACAATAAAAATAAATTCCAAACTAGCAAGTTTTCATTTTGGTAACAGTCTGAACTCCTACATCTTCCAGAACGATTTCAACAATTGACGAAATCAATCAATAATTTGGGAAATGATTTGTAATATTGAATTTCGTTTCTATAACTTACGAAAAAAAATATACACACACACACAATGGAGAGAGAAAATTAGAATTCCCATTGACAATGAGTGATAAATCTTCTTTTGGAATGATGTAATGTTAATCAAGAACGCAACCAGCTAAAATAGTAAATTTTTTTTGAGAAATCATGTGAAAGTAAAAATAGGAATTCTTTACACTCTTTTGGGAAGCTTAATAAAAAACATTTTAAAGATTTTGGTGGTAACTATTTGACCGTCGAGCTTTATGTGGAGAGGTTAATCAGGGATTTGGTCTTGGGAGCAGAAAAATTAAAAACTGATTTGTAAACAAAAAGTTTTTTTTCGCCCAAGTTTCGACCTTCATCAGGGCGAAGGGGGTGATGGAGTAAAATAGACTCTTGCTCTGCGGTTACTAAATCATAACTGTCCAGACAAGAGGACAAAGGCCTGAAATTTAAGAGGAAACTGTTAGCTAATCAGTTTTTAATTCTCCAGCTCTCAAGACCGAATCCCTGGCTCTCCTCATATTATAAAGACATTTTAATTCTGCGCTCATAGCAAAGATAGTAAACAAAGGGTCCTTATAATCCACAGCCTTCTCGAAAAGCAAATCATTCCCAGGCATGGGGAATATCCGAAAAGGGTGGAGGGCGAAAGGAACGATAACTCGGGCGATGACCCTCTGTTTATAGCCTACTGGGGAGCAATAATATCCCAAGTGCTGAATAACAATCACCATTAACAGTCACTTAAGTCAGCTCGGGCTAATGGGCTCCTCATCTGAATAATCTGACTCGGCCGGGGGCGTAAGCACTGAGAGTAGCAGCGACTGAGTTCGGACGGAACAGAGAGAGAATGGAGAATTCAGTCGAGAGTGCCTACTTCGAAAGGCATCTGAACCTCTGGAGGTCAGGATCCTACTGGAACAGTAGTAGCCTTGAGCGCCTCAACCATAAAGACCTATGAAATCTTGTCCTTATCAAGGAATAATAGTCACACGCCACAAACGAAGTGTTCAAACAGTATACTAATAATAGAAAAATAAAATGTCATAAAAGTTATGTACAATAACTTATGTTTCGAAAGAGCCCAAAATAATACAACTGTTAGTCGTATTATAACTGTTATTGCTTCAACTTATTTCTATATGTGATGAAAACTATTCCTATATTTTGAAAAAAAAATTATGTTCACGTAGGCTTCGACGGTCGTCAGATGTATTTACCGTTTCTTCTTCTGGGTTGGACCGTGTCAAATTGTTGTTATTTGCGAAGCTTTTATTTATCAAATCTCTCTTTTACAACTCTCATTCTCTTTTTAGCCCTGAAGAAGCCATCACATGATGTGCAAAAGCTCGGCAAATAACAACAATTTGACACGGTTCAACCCGGAAGAAGAAACGGTAAAAAAAATTATGTCATTTAAGATTAAGAAGGAAATTAAATAAAGAAATAAAATTCTTGGGTTAAAGCTATTTTCTGAGTGTCTTTCCTAATGCTGAAATAATTTTTCATTTCATATATTCATTGGGACATGAATATACCAAATCCATGATGGAGACCATGTTAAATCGCCTCATTATTCTCATTACAGCCCTAATTGCTCGCTTTCCTGTACCTCAACCATGAATTACCAAACCAGCAAATTCCTCACAGTTCACTTATGAAATGCCAACGGAGTACATACACAGAAACACAAATTGACCTTGCTTCTCAGTAAAAGAAATGTTGACGTCGCACTTATAACAGAAACACAAATTACGTCACGAAAATACATCAATATACCAGGGTACAGAACTTACAGGACCGACCACCCAGACGGGAAAGCCCTTCTGATTCTCCGAATCGCACAACCGAAAACCCCCACTCAGTGGCCTGCAGATAGCATACGAGTACCAGATTACCTTTTTTGTCTGCAAAAGCCTACATCCACTCCAATCCTTTGCCAGCATGCTCAATGACCTTTCTTCTGATCACGGTCCCGTACTCCTGACCATGTCACGGAAACTAAAGGAATTGTAGTATTATATATATATATATAGGGAATGAAACACTTGCGGCTGCGATATGTATTAATTAAGAACAGGTGGGATAGAGAGTGCAGTGCCCACACTCTCACCCCCGTAACTGGATTAGAATTCTCTAAGGGTGGGCAGTGGATTTACATATATAAATATCCTCTCCTCTTTCCACGCTAAGTTGCAAAAAAAAAAAAAAAAAAAAAAGAGTAACTAAATTGGATTTTCCCAGTTACAAACAGACTGCGCGAACTGTGCATCTTAAAACAATTGAAAATGTACATAAATAAAAGTGACTTGTTTCATATTAGGAGTCGAATTCATCAGAGCATGATGATCTCTCAGCATCCCTCTCTCTCCCCACATCACCCTAATTGCCCTGATGAAGGACGAAACATTGCCTTTCTTTGGTTACAAATTAGTTTTTAATTCTTCACCTCCCAAGAACGAATTCCTGACAATCCTCTCTTTATAAATACATTTCCTTTCATAATTTTGGTCTTCTTCTAAACCAATTCTCCCACTCATCAGATCTAAGCCAAAGAATAATTGAATCAAAAGTTTAGCCTAAAAAGCTTAAATATAGTAAACATAATTATAGAAATATATAATTTCTATATCAAAAAATTAAATTTTAGAAATAAGAGATCCCTTCAAGCCTCAAAAGTTTTATTAATAAATATTTCATTTGAAATGGGGTTTTGAAGAAAAAAAAAAAGTCTATAAACGTTAATATTATATTTTAAACCTATAATTCTTTTTCGCAGCTCAAATGTCAATAAGACATACGATTCAAAATTTTGATCTCCGTAAAAACTTAAGTACCAAATTTAATTTTTCTTTATTTTGAAAATTGCGGGTACTAAAGCGCGTATAGACAAATACTCACACAGGAAAAAGACCATACTTTTTGCTCGTCAGAAGTAGGATTAGTGAAGATCTGTTGAAAGTTTTCAGAATCATAAGAACAACGTGAATAGCTTGAATTCTGTACAAGATCTACTAGTGTCTGTATTTGAATATAAAACATATGTAGCTTTAACATGCCATTAAATACTACGGAGAAATTTTCTGAAATGCTCAGAAAATGGCAACTTTGGCATATCTCCGCTCCAAGGACCCCAAGATTCAGAAACAGTTACACTATTGGCGTTAATTACCTGTTGGTTGACAAGCCGTTATAATAAAAAAAATAGCAGTTACCCTACCTTTAAACAAATGCGATAAAAAAAANAAAAAAAAAAAAAAAAAAAAAAAAAAAAAAAAAAAAAAAAAAAAAAAAAAAAAAATCTTTGCGCATTAATTACGTTTCCGAACCTGATTAATAAAATTTGTCTTATTACTCTTAGGCACTTAAGAAGAACTAAAACAAAACTTCAGCTAATTGAACGGAAATTATAGTTAATGACATTCTGGAAGCCCAAATGTGTCAGACGCTGAATACAATAAACCAATTCTATATAATAATTATTTATAAAATATTCAATGGGGGAAAAAACAACCACATTAAATTCTCATTTAATATTCTACTCTGTTTAAAAAATAATAAGACATAAAAACAGTATTACTGATTGATAAACTGAATATTTTATTTAAATTTTTGTCAGGGTTCGGTCGAGGATAATAAAAAAAAAAACATTTAAAAATATTTGATCATTATTTGGACATTGTACATTACAAACAATTAATGAGAGGGAATAGAATAAAAAAATCTATCTGTCCCAGCCAGGAATCGAACCTGGATCACCTGCTATCCGGGCTGGTGCACCTACCAGTTATGCTACCAGGACGCGCTATATATCTCATTAAATTCTCTCTACACTAGCGAGAGCCTAACCCACAATGTCAGCTCCTTCGAGTGTAAAACGAAGTTCTCGTCTTTCTCGTGGGTTAGGCTCTCGCTAGTGAAGAGGGAATTTAATGAGATATCTAGCGCGTCCTGGTAGCATAACTAGTAAGTGCACCAGCCCGGATAGCAGGAGATCCAGGTTCGATTCCTGGCTGGAACAGATAGATTTTTTTATTCTATTCCCTCTCATTAATTGTTTAAAATTTGCGTGGGATAAAAAACCACAACCAAATAAAATATTTATTGTACATTACATTGTAAGCCATCTTTAGGGCAGGCATTAATGCCAGAGAGGACGTCATGCCACCTGTATCAAATCTTCATGACGTTCATGTTAGCCCTAAAGATGGTTTCCAATATTAGCCCAAAAATCGGCAGATAATAAAAAATACACATTTTTAAAATTGAATTTTTGCAAATCAACATTACCCAAACCCTAAAAAAAATTCTCTACTAATAATCTCTACGGTCAAAAACTCTCCATTTGTAAATTTAATTTTTTTCTTATTATAAAACTATTCCGAGTTCCAGCACTGGCCGTTCTATCCCTCATGTGAATGTCACTCACGGCCATTAAACAACATTGTGAGCAAATAAAAAATGTAAACTACAGAAAGTAACAAAAAAAAAAAAAAAAAAATATATATAAAGCAGGAATGAAATGACAGGGAATTTTTAAACCTTAACTTCATGTGTTTGTAATCAATTATTAAGCAATGATAATCATGTAAATGAATATAGCAATTTGAAAGCTCTTCATGGGGCCATAAATGGAGAACAATACGTTAAGTAGAATACGTATCAACGAATTTCTATAACGGCAATAATATCAAGAAACAAATTCATCTTCTAACTGAAAATTTCTGTAGGAACCAAGTTACATAAAATGAACGGAAAATACAGTTGGGGATGTATTTTGGAATGGGATACACGATCTTTGTATCAGACTGGTGCTAAAGCCTACAAGAGAATCCGGACAAAGTCCTAGAGAATCAATATGTCCTCACTGTCTGGCTCGAGATAAGTGCTACGGAAGGACAATACGTCACCCACACACAGACTCTGCTTCCCCCACCACCGTTCGCCGGGGGTAGGTTATGTACGAGAGCCAGGGAACAATCAGTAGATAACACGCCGAATGTGCCCCTATTCCTTGGGGAACCGAACCTCCTTTGGCTCTTCTCTGAAACGGACTGGGAAATAAATAAATTTAATTAAATTGAGTCAAAAGCCCTTTTCCTGCCCGTGGAAAACTTCACCACAGGCTTCAACTTCAAAATAGGATCGTTATTTTACTTGTATGCCGAAAATGTGAACCTATATCTTTAATATAGGCATTAGAATAAGGGGGGGACTTTAACAAACAAAAAGGAGAGACCACTATATTCTCCATATTGACCGAAAAGGTACAGGGTGGGGAGTAAGGAGCAATCCTAGTTATATTCCTAAATATCTTCCTTAAAAAGAGTTTTTCGTAAAAATCTTAAGTTATCTGAATTTTAGATTTTGCATAAATTACGTTCTACATTTTTTTTTCTAGTTGCTAATAAAAACGGAGATAATAATATTGTAAATTACGCCCTATCTCTAATGTATCCGCCCCTACACCATTAAAAACGAACTTATTTCATAGTTGGCAAAAATAAGCTTAAATTCCGAATTTGGCGTTACAGCGTGTGCAGAGGCACACACACACACACACACACATATATATATATATAAAATTATTAAAAGGTCGGATTTTTAGCTTCCACAGGGTATTGAAACAATAATGTTAGATACACTAATTGCAACTTTCAGTATTTTGATAATGAAATGTTAAGGCAAACTTATGTCAGTTCTAGTTTCTTCTATGAATCTGCACTCAGCTGGAAAAATTGAAAAGTTTATCCATTTTAGGATTTCTTTGCATAGATTAGAAGGATAATTCCTATATTCTGAGGTTACCAGTTTTCAGTTTTTCAACTTTTTGGTCCTTTTTCGAACCTTGTAATTTTATATTATGAATAAACTTTCATTTCAACAGTTATTGTGCTAATTATATGAAATAACTGTTGATTTTTAGGCAAAAAAGTCATAATAATATAAAACGGAAACAAATGAGTATATTATATTTAAAAATAATAACAATTCTAGCCATAAATGCTTTTAATTATTTATTTACACACATATTAACATTTGGACAAACCACATTTTAGCTTTGTCAATGTAGGTGCGGTTCGGTCAAAAAGAAGCGTCATAATACTAATGTGAATAAATATATTTCTCTCAATCTTTCGGATCAAGGTCGATCTAAATGTATAAACACAATAAATCAAGTGGTACTTGCTACCACCAATGAGTACATAATATAATCAGAGTTGCAATGTTAGCTCTCAGGGTACTACAACATGACTGCGTAACCCAACATGTGAACCCGCACGAAATCTTAGTACTGTGGGAATAAAAATTTGGAACTCCTTAAGAAAAAAAATAAACAAATAATTTAATATCTTAAGAGTTCCATCAGAAGAAAGTAAAACCACTAAACCTGCAGACCAGAAGCAACCATATTGCAGTTCAAACTTTGACGAAAGCATATGTTTGTAAGTGCTATAATCTAAGAAACACTACAAGTGAAGAAACTAATTTCGACACTTGAGCTTTCAAGTTCAATGATCACTGAGTTTGTAATTGCTAAAAACCGAGCAATAGAAGTTTCAAAAGGGAAAGATAAAATCAAAAAATGGTTACACCTTTGTTCTTTTAAAATCAATGGAAAATGTTTACACCATACTAGGCATTAAATGTGATTTAATAAAATTTGTTGGATGTCACGTTTACGTATATTAATAAAGATTTTGAAATTTTAACAATTCTCTTTCTAAATAAATATATTGAATTTTTTTCATTCAGAAAAGTCTAATTATTAAAAATGAAAAGGAATAAAATTTAAATTTTAAATAGCAATACAAAATAACAATTTTGCAACGGAATGTTTCGTTGCGAGAAAGTTCCTACAGCGGATGAATATACATGCAAGCGCATTACATGAAAACATTATTTTTTTTTTAAATATTTGTCTCGAGGAGGATTTCGGTAAAAAAATTATTTTTGTATAAAGGACTAATTTCATCAATTCCACAGAAAAATGACAAACAACCTTTTTTTTGCAATAGAGAATGAGGGGGATGAGGAAGGACATAAGTAAAAGCCACATGTGCTTCAGAAGTTCATGGCAAACTCCTTCAATAGAGAAAAGCCGAAAACTTGTAACCGAATAGGATTAGTTGTAACCTACCTTAAGGGAAGGGGGAACTTAGGAGCAGCCATAGTTAGTAGAGTGAATATTTCTCCAACTTACTTCTTCTATGCAAATTAGATTTAAGCACGATGTATGCATAACGAAATATCTCCCAAACCACTATATATATATACCATATACCTGGTATATATATATAAGCGTTTAACATTGAATTTAGTGAGCTTTCAAATATGATTATGAAGAAGAATAACCTATCGGGAAAGTAACAATTTTTAAAAATGAATTAATACAACCCCTGGTGGACTGGATTATTTTAAGTGAGAATTTTTTATGGATCACGTGCCGCCTTTATGGAGAAATGAAACCTCTCCCAGGCATGGATGTTAAGGTTTGGGTGGCTATGAACAGATAGCTTGTCCTTCCATTATCGCAGGTGATTGGAAAAAAGGAAAAAATTTAAAAAAGTAAACTATTACTTTTTTTAAAGAAGGACTGTATTGGTATTCTTTGAGCTTCAAGGGGAACGAAACATGTTCAAATCCGTACCCCCAAGGTAAACACAGCTTTTGGGAGTTAAGTATTTACTAAAACTTTTTTTTTTTTTGTGAGTAGAGTTTGATACACAATTGGGTCTAAGGCGAGTAAAAGTTAGAGGCTCACTTGAAGTACCCTTCACAAAAGTAAGAGGGTTGAGGAAGAAGAATACATTTAAAATAAAGAATATCGAAGAAGAAATCAACAAGTGCAAAAGTCGATGAGTGGGGGAGTGGGAGTAGAGGTAGGGAGTGAGGGATAGAGAGAAAGGTATAGTGCGGGGGGGGGGGGATTCTATGCGCTATCTTAGACGAATGTGATATCATTGAGGAATTATGAAAGAAAATTAATACATTTCTAAACCATTAAATGCTAGGGAATAGAATAAAAAATCTAACTGTCCCAGCCAGGGCTCGAACGTGGATCTCCTGCTATCCGGCCAAGCGCGTTATCCATTAACTTAATAAATTACTATTTTCAAGATTCTTTGCATCAACTAATCTTACTTATATGGAAATTTAGAGATATACCTTGTGGAGAAAATAATTTTTGAAGACAAAAGAAAAAAAAAATTGGGTTGATATCTGTACTTGAGAATTTAGCATAAGGAAACGCTATTGGGATCATCCACCGGACGAGGGAGGTAATAAAATAGGGTAAAATCGACCTGTTCCAGAGAACAGGGCCAGGGAGGGCAGGAAACTGGTACATTATTCATGGTAGGCTTGTGGGCGTGACCAGGTAAATGCTTAGACCTCGCCGATATTCCCAGGAATGGATAAAGTTGAGTTCGTGCCTGGGTGTATCCAATCCTGACTATCCGTTCTCATCCCCAATGTCCAAATGTACATTTCCACCCCATTGTATATTTACTGATTTCAGGCTACCATTATTATATAATTTATATAGCAGTGGGTACAATAAGGATTCACCAGAGAGCCTTCGATTGAGGCTGAAATTCTTTCTTTCGCATCCTGCGCTTAATCTTAACGGTAGAAGTATACGAGTACCTTAGGATAGCCCGACTATTCACTGTTTTCAGATTGACCGATTCCATTAAAATATTAAGGAATATTGAATATGACATCGATAGTAAAAGAGTTCAAAGATTTCTTTGGGTTCTCCCTCTGCTCTTCTGCCGTCCCCTTCCCTCCATTACGGTGTAGGAATTGCCATTTCTCACCGGCATAAAGGCAATAATGACCCTAGTGGTTGATTTGCCAAAAATATGAAAAAAAAAAAAAAAAAAAAAAAGATATCCCTTCTTATGGGACTCTGGACTGTGTTTAGGTCTAAGGCTTGGTGGAGTGCGGATGGAGCAGGCACATGCGCACTCCACAATCAAGCCTTCCTCCGAGAGCATGCACAAAAGCCTGCAATAATGACCACGGGAGAGCTATCGGAGTGGTGCCGTTGCCGGTGCCGGTGCTTTTGGGGTTGCCACTCTTTGGGTTCTCCCTCTGCTCTTCCGCCGTTCCCTTCCCTCCATTACGTTGTAGGAATTGCCATTTCTCACCGGCATTAAGGCAATAATGACCCTAGTGGTTGATTTGCCAAAAATATGAAGAAAAAAAAAACACACAGAAGAAACACCATTTTTTAAAGAATCATTTTTGGTTTGATTTTTAGCGATAAACAATTTCAAACTAAATGCAAAATATTCTACAAAGAATATCTAAAATTATAAACCAATGAATGTCATAAGTGGATGTAAAAATATATTTGGAGCAGATGTTACTAAAAGCAAATTCCTTCTCATTTCCGATTTCTAGAAGTATTTTATGCTGTTTAGGAAAGGAATGTAAAATAATATAATATTTATGCTCCTTATATTTACTTAAGACGCAAAATAAAGAAGCTATTTAAGGAAGAACTAGATCATCAAATGGATTTCAAAGATTAAATGGTCGTTTTGCTTCTTTTATTACCTGTCTCCATACGCGAAGAATCATAGTAAATCTGCCGATCATAGAAAGCAGTCTTGAGCAGACGGATAGCCTGTCCAATACATAGATGTTTGCTTCGGAAGAGCAATATCCCCAGAACGGTTCCATTTGTCCGGGGAAATAGAATAGAAAAAGATCCCTCGATGAACGTCACAGACACCCACGCGTTGTCAGCCGTACGATGGAAAGGGGGCAGAGGTTAATTCAGAGGAATAAATGAGGCGACGGGAAGTATGGAGTGGGGATCAACAGTGACGTGCCAAGTTACACTAAAGCACTCAACTTTCACAGTGATCACTGTTCCAACAATAAGTTCTAATCGGAAGTATTGTATACCTGGGAGCATGGGAGAATTTCAAGAAATAATAATAATAATAACGAAATTTCTAGGTAAATTTCTATATCCTAATGGAAAGTAAGAATACATCAAATTTATGTAAGTTGGTTTTAAGAGTTGCCTAAAATTACTCCGGCTAGAAGATAGTAAAATATTATAAAATCAATTTAAAAATAAACAAATTCACAAATTAAGCAGATTTTCCAAGAAAAACAAAAGTTTTTCTATGGGATGTGGGTTGACCGTTATAATGAGGAGGAGGAGATAGCAGGGTTCGTATAATGTTTATTATTAAATAAATAAAAAAATTGGTGAACCAATATGGTTTTATTTTTGCCAATGTTTCGGCCTGAATTTCAGGCCTTCTTCAGAGCTATATAGATAACGAAGGGAAAGAGTCACGATTGCATGTTCTAACCCATGGTTACTGGGGTATCATTCAGTATGATCTCCACCTACTGGAGCTATAAAATAAAACTTTATTGATTTTTAATTGATCTTAAAATCTAAAAGAAGATACCTGAAGAGACAAAAATCAAAAGAATTTATTATTGAGTTGCAGAAAAACGCTTGAATGTCAATTTCAGTTTAATTATTTCAAAAATTGGGAACGTTGGAGCGCTTTAAGACTTATATAATGTTACAGGCTAGGGGTCAGAAATAATTAGGAACAAAGCTAAATTAAGCTAATTTATTACGAGGAATAACTACCACTACAGCCCTTAATAACTAACAAATGAATACATAATATTTAAAAATAATATAAATTAATACGTACAAATAAATACATATTTGTATTTCCATACGCTGGTGAGCTGCATTTATAACTTCGTGTAAGTGGCGAGCCAGGCCTAGAAGGTTCTACACGGATTTCCAAGAAACCCAACTTTTTATCTATGACCAAAGGAAACAGATGGCATCCTTCAATTAGCCCTTTCCCGTACAGGTCTGGTCCTCAAGCCACCTACTACTCTAGTCCGTAAGCGCTCAAACGATCCTCCGCAATTTTAAAAATAAAATGCCTAAAGCTTCTTTCTTCAAACCTCTAGATGAGTTCTTTATAGACAGGAAGAGTTAAAATAAATGAAAACTGAATTAAAAATTCGTTATCTTCGTTACTATTAGAGATAAAACAATATAATTAATAATAATGTTCTATATATTTTATTTATTCTAATGTAAAATAGGCATAATTTTTATAGAATTCAATATTCATGACTTCATTTGAAAAAAAAAGGATTTTATTTTTGGTTTATATCTAAATATCTTCTTTGTTATTTGGGTTAAGAAAAAGTTCATAAAATTTACGTTATGGACTTGGCCGAAATACATTTTGACACATTGATGACAAAGTGTGGTCTAAATTTGACCTTCTCATTACCGATGCCCAGGTTAAGGTCACACGGCTGATATCCATGTGTGCGCAGGTGGTCGACCGTGGCTTTCATTATGTAGAGTTTGGCGAGCGCGGGCAGGGGTTGGAGGGTGGCAATTACCCTTCCGCGCGGGAGAGCGCTACTCACGGGGGTTGTGTGTGCGTGTGGCCTCCCTGGCTGTTTGGCTTCAGTCACTCAGGCCCTAACAAGATTCATCTGCCTTGATTGCCATTCCTCCACCCTGTGTCTCTTCTCTACCCTACGTACACATTTGTCTACTGTAACATAATATGGAAATACGACAAAATGTTTACTGTGGCTCCGCTATTGTTCTCATTTATTAATTTTTTATTTATTTTTTAGAATGAATTTTAAACCTTATCCAATCTAAAATAGTATCAATTTTTAAACTCACCATAAAATGTAATGCTATACAAAGCAGACATAGTTTAATGCATAGTAAGAATTGGTTTATACATTATAAAACTTATAACTTCATAGTCTTTTTTTTTTGTCAATTTTTTTAATAAATTAAATTATTAAAAATATCGTAGGTTTTTAAAATACAAATGACGTATATTTGAAGTTCATGGCCAAGGAAGGTTCCCTGGCCTAAGTTGCTATCTAGCGGATATTGGCTTAACTAAAACAATTTTTTTAACAGTGCTCAACCGATAAAAGCACTTTGTAAAATAAGCCTAGCGAAGGTGTACGAGTACCATAACCTATATTTTTATCTACGACAAGGAGTAAATAAAAATATACAGTATTGTATTCTATCTGCCCAAGATCTGATAGCTCTTGGTTGGAAGGTGACCGTATATTCCAGATTTGAGTATGTTGGAATTTTTTTAATCCAAGTAGTACATCTCTCTCGATGCAGGAAGTGTCATGATGTTCTTTGACATTGATATGCGCACGATGCCAGTTTATGCAATAGCTCCCTAGATTATAAAACTGCTTAGATGAGAAAAAAAAAATTATTTGTACTATACTAGTAGGTTATGAAGGGTACATAATAAACCCATTCTTCGTGCGTCATTCACGAATCTTTCTTATGAGAAATATACGTGAGTGTACAGGGGCAGACGGGAGTGGGTGATAGATTGGTAATGTAAGATAATTATGGAGGAGGAGGTAGTCTGAGTTTGGTTAAAGGTTTATTATTAAATAAAAACAAATCGGTAAACAATTGGTACCGGCCCGGAAAGCAGGAAATCCAGGTTTGAGTCCTGGCTTGGACAGTTAGATTTTTTTATTCTGTTCCCTTGCACTAAAAATTGTTATAATTTGGTTTTATTTTTGCCAACGTTTCGGCCTGAATTTCAGGCCTTCTTGAGGGCCATGGGGATAACGAAGATACAGAGTCACGGATTGCATGTTCTAAGCCATTGTAGAATTTTAGAACCCCCCATAGCCCCGAAGAAGACCTGAAATTCAGTCCGAAACGTTGGCAAAAATAAAACCCTATTGGTTTACCGATTTGTTTTTATTCAATAATAAACCTTTGACCGAACCCCGACTACGTCATCCTCCTGATCATCAATGGTCAACCTCAAATAATTAAGTTTTAGTCCAAATATGTTTCTATATATTTTCCTCTAACACCTGTTATGAATGTAATTGTACAATTCACTTTTTGGAATAAAACCGCCTGGAAAATGGGTTTTACAGTTGTTTCTATTAAGCTCATCCTGAGTAAATGTTCGCCCAGGTGGGGGGCGAAGTGAAAAACTGTAATAGGCGATTCAGTCAGGATTCTAATAGCAGATGCCAATACGTTCCTACAGTCAGTAGGATTTCTGAGCGAGGCAGTAATAATAATGCCTAGTCATGCCACGACTCTCCAAGAAAATCTTCTCTGATAATTCTACATCTGCTCATTTTCAGATTTTCTACGGGTACATGTGTGCTTCGTGTAGACAAACCGCGTCCAACAACTTATTTGCTACCATCTCAATAAAATGCATTCTAATTACATTAATGTTCCAATGTGTTATTAACATGTGATTCAATGTAATAGTTTTTGAAAAATTATACTTTTTATTATATTTGCATTGGTCTAATAATATAATTGAAGCCTTAGAACATTTGTTTGGTGTCATTGGAGAAAACAATTTTTTTTTTCTCACAGAATTCTGACACTGAGGCTCTGTGTATATTGAGGAAGTTAGCGGGGAGGTAACTGCGGACCGATTTTCTAGCGATAAGGCCGTCAGACTGTCTCCCCTGGGGGGTGAGCCCGGGGAAGGGATGAGGAAAGTAGTGGAGCGAGGTATCAAAAGTCCTTATCAGGCCAGTGACTTGGTTGGGCAGATAACAAGGACCGAGTAGAACAGTTTCGTTTCAGCAATTTCGGTCTTGAAATATTTATGTTTGAAATTATTTCATGAGTGTATGATTTACTGGACTGAGATGCTTTTGTTTCATTAAACATTGTTTTAGCTGCTGCTTATGTTATTTTTCTAGTCACCTCTACTGCTTATGTGAGATATACATAGTAGATAGTACATTTAGTTAGACTTCGATTTTTTACGTCCAGAACAACAGTATATTTTCGAGAACTTAATATAATTAAAATAGCAAGTTTTTAGGGCGATTACAAATTATAGTAGTAGTAGTAGTAGATCATTGGAGGGCAATCAACTTCTAGGTTATTATGCCCTATAAATACCCTTTGATATGTTTGCTATAAATTAGTTAATAAAAGACTGGAATCAGGATTATTTCGACCACTATAACAACCTAAATTAATGGATTTTTTATTTATTTCAATATTATTNTATTATTATATATTTAATAAATTATTATTAACTAAAATAATAAATAATATCTCATTCTTTAATTTAGATTTTCCAGGCTACACCTGCTTTTTTAAGAAAGTTTAACAGCCCATCCACTGTAGAGGGGTTGTTCCCAAGGCACTCCGCCATATTTCTTCCAATGCCTTCCCTAGTGAAGAAATTCTGATAAACTGGGCAAACCTCTATGATGTGCTGGATTGTTAGGTGAACTTGGCAGGTATTACACTTAGGCGGCAGATCTTTGTTAATTAGGTGTATATGAGTAAGGTTCGTGTGACCTATCCGCATTGTGTGCTGGTTCTAGCATCCATGCATTTTCCCAGTCTTGGAGTGTCATGAAACTGGAGGCAAACTGAATCAATTCCAATTCAACTGAGCAGAAAGCCATCCGAAATATAGAAAAAAACCCAGTTACAAATTATATTTTAAATATATTCAATATTTTACCTCAAGTGAAATAGTATATGTTCCATGTTTTACACTTTTAATTTCAGGGTGTTATTTCTTAGATTTTGCATTATTTAGTACATTACAATTGCATACGTTCTATTTTCTGATCTATTTGTTTGATTTCGATTTTATAGGTTGAACACAATAATATATCATCTATGATACCAATTTTTTTAGTTTGATTACCAAGTATATTTTCAAAATCCTCGAATTTGTACGTCGAGAGAAAAAGTATGTTTTCTATGATTTTACTTTTTGCGGTTATTAAAATAGTATAAGTTCTGTAATTTAGAGAATTTAGCTTATTTAAAATATTAAGTTTTCAATTATTTAAATTTTTTTTTAAGGTAAATTAATACTTGTAATGAATTTTTTATAAATATAATAGACTAAGATGAATAAAGGAGGTTCTCAAGGGTCTCTAACAATTTTGATTAAACTTTTTTGTCAATTCATATTTGCTTAAACCAGCTGTTCATATATACTTGTTCTCGAAGCAGAGGAAGAGCAGAATATCAAAAGAATGTACAAATAATGTTAGAGAATGTTAGGGAACGGGAACTTAATTCACTTGACTAAAAGGAGGATTCCATAAGGTAGTGGAGGGGAAGACGCCTCGCCAGCCAAAGAGGAAGATACATCAGTCAACCTTACCCGCTGTGACGTCACAGCCAGCCCACGCCCGGCCTCTCCTCGTAGCTCATTGTGTCGAGTCAACACGTGCTGTGCACACAACCCAGGGCCTCGCGTTGCCCCTTTAAACTCAGTGGAATAAACTACAACCCCCCTCCCCCCAAGGTCTCAGGTTCCCCATTTCCAAGTGTAGGCCATTAATTTTACTCAGTAAAAAAAGGCACAGAAAATTCTTAAGTCAATAGAATTAATTTTAACTTGATTAAAGAAAGCCCATTCTTGGATCAATTAAATTAGTCATTCGAAAATTTAGATTATTTTTTTCTCTAGACAGCCATCGACTAAGAAAATCTATTTAAAAAAAAGTAACATTCTTGGCCCGTGGTATTTTCCCAAACTTCATTAACACTTTTGGCTAATGTTAATTTGTCACTAAAGTTTTTACAATTTTGTCTTAATTTATTATTCATTTGACAAAACACAAGTAAAAAAAAAAAAAAAAAAAAAAAAAAAAAAAAAAAAAAAACCCCAACAATTTCGATATTCTGGGTAAACATGTAAACATTGAAGCGAAGCTGCTGGGTAGGAAGCTGATTAGCATCCTCAAACTTATTTGAGCTTGTTAGAGATTCGGAGCCTTTAAGTGAATACTTCGAATAACTGAAATTAGGGCAGCTCTTCCGTACGGTGAGTTATAGTCTAGTGGTTATTATAGAATATTGGAATAATTTATGTGCTAGCAAAATACTACCTCCAAAAAGTAGTGAGCTGAGAATTCACTGACCTGGTCTGGGGATATTCGTCATGTAAGTTCTGGGGGAGATAAGGCCTGTATCAAGATGGAGTCAGTCCTAGGGGTTGCAAGGATACGTCGGGCAGCATGAATTTTTTAACACCATCACATATCACATGATCGGAATGGTTTTTTTTTAGTTAAACAACAAAGGAAAGTTTACGAAACAGCTCCCCTACGAACTTTTAGTATTTAAAATGCAGCAATATTGTGAACAGAGACTATAATGAAAATAATGTATTTCTTCTTATTAGTTTTTCGCGTATAAAAACAAAAAACCAAGTGTAATAGATAATAATTAGTTATTTTTATAATAAGAATAATTTATTTTCAACAAGTTTATTTGTTTGAAAACGTCCAAGTCAGGTGTGAACATCTCATTAGAACTGCACTGGTAATTAAGTTTATAATTACTCCTTTTGTATTGAAGACGTACACGTTTAAAATGTCAATAAGAGAACGCAGATAATTTCTGCAAGTAATAAAATGTAATAGGCTTTTTTAAGGGTTATGCTATGTACATGGATTTAAAAAAAAATAAATAAAAAATTTATATTTTTCANTATGAATAAAAGTTATAATAAATTGTATAAATAATAGTTGAAATTTTGAAACAAATATTATATAAGTCATTTATTTATAACAAAAGTTTGTTTTATATAGCAGAAGAATAGAAGTTAGACGTTTTGATACACTTTAAACGACAAGTGTTACTGATAATGAAATAGTGACGTCAGAGACCTGTACTTCTGACCGACCTTAGCAAGAACTAATAACTCGATGGACTGCGGGAAGTAGCATTACCCTCCCTCCCCCGCTGCTAATAAACTGAGCCGGAGTAAATGGGGGAAGGTTAACTCTGAGAAGGGAGGCGGGAACGGGGTTCGGGGGCGACGGGGGTTATGACGTCACTGGCGAGACGAATCACCCCCAAGAGGCGAGGTGATTAGCATGCCACTTTGGCTGGAACTTAATAACCTTCCCTCCCAAGGGACATTAACTATATAAGTCTGAGAATCCCTATAAAGATACAGATAGGGAACCGATCGATAAAACTTCTTTTTAATGGAATCATGAGAAAACAAGCATTTTTTAGGAGAAGGCGATAGTCGGGTCGGTCAGAGGTTTATTATTAAATAAAAACAAATTGGCGAACCAATATTATTTTATTTTTACCAACGTTTCGGCCTGAATTTCATGCCTTCTTCAGGGCTATGGGGATAACGAAGAGAGAGTCAGTTCTAATAGTATTATTAGTCCCTTACCCAAACTTCATTTAGTACCCCACCAGCTATGGGTTAGAACACGCAATTCCTGACTCTCTCCATTCGTTATCATATTGTTTTAAACAATGATATTAATAGTGGTATGTAATCCCACGCTAAATTTATACAAGAAATGTTAAGGGACCAAGAAAAAAAAAAAAAGTCTTACTACCTCGGCCGGGAATCAAACCCGGGTCTCCTACTATCCGAGTAGGCGCGCTAATCCTTTACACTACAGAGGCAGGTCAGACAATCTCTCCAACTTTCCGTACTTTACTTCGAGTCCAAACCACAGAGTAAGACGAATATATCTTCTTACACTCGAGGAAGCTAACATTATCGGCTATTTGTTGGACTCTCGTTTTTGCTTCTGGCTCTCTTTGAATTTCTTGTATAAAACCATATTGGTTCACTAATTAGTTTTTATTCAATAAAAAACCTTTGACCGAACCCCGACTATCACCCCCTAATTATCAACTGTCAAACAACATTCCATAGAAAAACCGTATTTCAGTTAAGGAGAATTCAAAATTAACTTAAATTATTTTATTAATAATACAAAAAATAATTATAAATTACAATAATTAAATCGAAAACAACAACAATATTGGTTAAACTTTTCAATGGAATATGTTTTCCAGTTTTCCACGAGATCTAGCCTATATTTCTAGGGATATAAAAAAATAAATTCCCAGCAGGTTTTCGATGAATACAAGATCCTACTCACAAGAACAAGGTCCGTCATGCAATTTTCATTGCAATATATTTAGTTATAGAAGTCAGATTAAATGAATTTATTGATAATATTTTTAAATGTTTGTTTGTTATTGTAAGGAAGTTACGCTGTCACAGAACAATGTCAACCTTTGAATGTTTTGATAGTCTAGGATATCCTAGGTTTCTTTTATGATGTTAATTAATTAGAATAATATCCTGGCTAGAGACCATGAGGATAAGATAATAGATATGAATGGCTATAGAATTAGATAATACTGGATAAGAGAATCAATGTGAATACTCTTAACATTCATAGTTACATTTTCAAATAAGTTATTTTTTTCCTTAAAAAAAATATACACGTTAGCAATAATACATTACTATTAATTTTTTTATTAAAAGGTTTATTAATTATTATATTCTACCCCTAATGTTCACCTAATGTATGGTGCTGGATGATAATAATAATATTAAAGATAATAATAATAATATTTACAATATAAATTAATACAAAAAAATATACATACATTTTTTTTTAAATAAGA
>KZ807116.1:380214-397115 GCA_000696205.2 Oncopeltus fasciatus
ATCAGCGAGCAGGAAAACAGGATCAACCAATGGGAAGACAGGCTTCGCCCAAGGACCGGACAGCGCCGGGTATAAAAAATAAAAAATAAAAAGACAGCTCTCATTCTCTATTCAGCCCTGAAGAAGCCATCACAAGATGTGCGAAAGCTCGGCAACCATCAAAAACTTTACACAGTCCAACCCGGAAAAAACTTTACATACATCTGATGACTGTGGAAGCCTACGTGAACAATGTATATTACTGTTAATACGATTAATTAAATAAGTTTTATTAAGCTCACACACAAAAATTTTCAACAGGCCCCCCCTTTTTTTATTGTCGCGGAGGAAGATGCGATCTATAGGTTGCCATCCCTAACATCCATGGCTCGGGTCAAGCTTTTAATTATCAATAAAAATTTGTCCAGGGCGGGATTCGAACCTGCAGTATCAGGATTATCAGACCCGTACTGAACCCATGAGCTACCTGGAGCCCCTAAGACCCAATTGTCTAGTCTTGCTTCTAAAATAGTCGTGACAAATTTTCAAAATTTATTATTAGCTTATTTTCTGTATAAGCTTCATGGAATACCAATTATTTGCGCATAATCATAGCATAATTTTTAGCATTACTCACAGACACCCAACCATCCCTCCCCCCACATATATGCTCTTTATATTTTGTCTTTACATTTAATATTATTGCAAATTGATTAAATTTAATAGTAGCGTGAATCAACCAGCAGAATATATAATAGACTAGAAGAGCAGTAGGATTGGAGATGGATGTTTGTCATAATTAAAATTAACAGAATGAAATAACAATAACTGTAATCTACCCTATTTATATTTTTGGGGAGATTAAACTTCGCTAAATAGGCAAGAAGGGTAGGGGAGATGACGCCAAAGAAGGGACGGATCGGAGACAGTAGCCAACTCTACGGACGCCTTGGGATTAGCATAATGTCACCTCGGACGGAACTTGTTAATCTTCTCCTCACCCCCATGGGAATATTAATTTTGGAGTGGGGCGAGTTCCCGTGAAAGTGGAGGGTACTAGAATATGCTAGAATTTCGTATTCGGCACTAATTCAAAGTAACTAACATTCGGGGGAGGTAGAGTAACTTATACGGCAAGCACTCACATAGAGGTGAGAGGTGGGGAGACATGGTTTATCCGTTACCCTAGGCACACGCTTAGCGTAGTAGATGGCTAATATAGATAAAGGAGCAAAGGAAGACAAATATAACTGTCTACTGTAAGTGTATTGAACCTACGACCTTTGTTAAGTTTGACAACCTAACATTACTCGGGACCAACAAGACACCCAACACTGCACTGTCACTGGCACTGCAAAGGCTAAAACCAGCCCGAGGATCTGAGTCACGGAAACTGACACAGACCGATAATGACGGGGGGAGGGGGGNAGATTGAACTCTATGAATATGAGAAGTTTTATTTGTAATTGATACTGAAAATGTAGCTCAACTTCCTAATCATTTTATTAAATAAAAACATTGTGGCATTAAAGCTTTACAGATTTACTCCAAAATAAAGATTATGAATTCCCACATAATATGAAAAAGTTCTTATTATTCTTCATGTTATGTGGGAATATATTATTAATTTAGTACAGGAGCTGCGTAATTTAAGAGAATCCCTCACGGAATCTCTGTTAAATTTAATTTATCTAACCTAAATATAATTCACAGTAAATCGAAAGAATTTATTCTAATCGCTCTTGAAATTTTAGATAAACTCCTGTTACTCCTATTTTCGTTCAATAACGAAACTAGACTTCCCTTTTGTATTTAACTGTAATATACAGAATGTCATTTGGAAAACTGAGTAGTGTGTTGGCAGAAACACTTACACATACTCGTATATATATATGTGTGTGTGTATGTATTTATGAAAGAAGATTTGGTTAAATTAATTTTTTTTAAATTCTCGTCATGTTACTTAAGTAAATATCTAAGGGAAATCTGCTAAAACTTCCTTAAAATAAAAGTGACACGTGAGAGCGAAGAAGGGTTGACATACAATTTTTCTAAAAATTATTAGGGAATCGGATTTTTTTTTTAAATATAACTTCCACATAACTATTTAGTGGTCATAAAATAGTAGAGGGGCTATCTAAAGGTTAGTACTCATTCTGACACACAAATATAGCAGCTCATTTAACGATAAAATTCATCCGAGGGTGGAAGTCCAACGGACCAGTGACAGTAGAAAAGACTGGGTAAATAGTAAGAAAAAGAAATTAGTAAACGTGTTATGACAAAAAGAAAAATTGCCGTTAAGAGAAAACACATAAGACATGATACAAGAACCGCGTAAAATATATTTATACACTACAGAGTTACCTCATTATTAGATATCATATTCACTAAGTGTCTTTAGTTTATCTATATATGAAAGAATTGTTCATTCTTCTAGAAAGAATGGTTTTCAAGCGGAAAATAAACTTTCGACAAACTTACTTGACCCAGAAGACTTGGAGTTGAAAGGGAATAACTGAAAATAAATGCTCGCAAGTGAGGTCGGAGAAATTCAAGAGGCAAAAGAATTCTTTATTTTCCAGGACAAGAAAAGCACAAAACCAGAGAGACTGGAATTATCTTTTATTCACCTCGCCCATATTCACTTCGAAAACGCTAAAATAAACAATACTATTTCCAATTATTCGTTATTGGAAAACCAAAAAAACTTTTTTTCACTGATAAACTAAGAGAGCATTTTAATTAAGAACCAAGATTTTTAAATTTGTATCTCTTCTAATCCATCCGTCCATCTAAACTGATTTTAGCCATTACCATATTCATCCAACGATTTACTAAAAGATCCTGAAATACTTCATTATTAAAAAAATGTTGGACACTCACACAGGTATAGAATAATAAATCTAAATTTTAACAGACCATATTTTTAACTTCGATCCATGATCGGTGAGGATCTGATGAACTTTTTCAGAAATAGAGACATACTAATAAAATAAATAGCTTGATTACTCCTACTTTTTTTTTTTTTTTTTTTTTTTTTAAATAATAAGAAGAAGAAAAATTATTTTTGCCTCGGAAATATATTAGAATAGGTGTAATCTGAAGAAAAAGTAACATTGAATATATCAAATAGTTTACTCTAAATGTAATTATATAACTAAAATAAAACTTTCACATTTTTTAAAAAAGAATAACTTATTCTACTTTAATTAAAACATAAAAGAAAAGAATTTTATCTTCGAGTAATTTTGAATAATAATGAATACCCGAAAAACAAGAAATATTCTCTCCTGCAAAATACTGTCAGCAGTTTTAATTTAATGTAAGAAACTTTGAAAACCTTTGGGAGTTTCAAGAAGCTACCTCAAAACACTTTTAACTAGTTAAATAAGTTAGCCTATAAAGAAAAAAAGAGAGAAGTTTTGTTTTCTTGCTATTTACTACTTTAGTTAAATATTCAATAATGTAAAAACTAAATAGTTTGTTCCATTGTTAAAGTTTTTTTTATTTTAAAAAATCCAATACAATATTAACTGAACAATATTCTTATATTTCATCGGGAAATATATAAAAATTAGGGACACGACGACCCCTATCGCCTTTATGATAGCCCTGAAGATGGCTGCCGAAAAGTTAGAAGATGATTTCTAAAAATTTGTATTTTTTTTTGGAACAACCTTGATCGAACTCCAACATCTAATAATAAAATTAAAGTCTTATTCTATCATACAGTGCGACAAGAACACGATAGAATGATGCTTAATGGATTAGATTTTCTGTTGGCTAAGCAAAAAAGGAAGAAATGGTCGCCCAATCCTATAAGTATATTCGTGGTCTACGAGTTTCATATGAGGTGTAAGAATATGTTATTTCCTGACAGAAGTGTGTTAATATAGTCCGTGGTAATCAGCTGAACATGAGGCAGTGGACTCACTGGAGACTATGTCCGACCCGAGGATGGCAGACTCCTGCCGAAAGTGCTCGCCATTAGGACGCAAAAAACAGCCAATAGGGATGAATTCTTGTAAGTATAATTTATCGGTAGAAATAAACCTATAATTTTAATTGACCTTATCCTTAATAATGGAGAAATTTATAAAGTCTCAGTACTATTTTAAGACCGATCAATACTCATAGTTATACTTCAAATATCCTTGTTGTCAATAGTTTTTCGCATTAATGTAATAGATGTCCATTGTTTTATGTAATTTATTTCGGAACAATAATAATAATAAAGGTAATAAAAACTAAAGTGACGATAATATTTAAAATATGCGAATAAAAAAGAAGTTATACAATATAATATAAGGACCCATAATATAGGGAACGTCATTTTTAATGGGGAGAGGAGAGAGAAAGAGAGAGCGAGAGAGAGAGAGAGAGAGAGAGAGAGAGAGAGAGAGAGAGAGAGAGAGAAAGTGACCATGTGTAGCTGGATGCTTGGGCACAAAGTGGAGATAGATGTATGAATACCAGAAAATTCTACTTAGCATGCAATTTGAAAAAAACAAATACGATTTTTTGTTATATAATATACAGGAAAAAAGGAACATTTCGTAAGGGAGATACAGGACAGAGGATGTCAAAGGGGCATAGACTGTCGCCAGCGTGGGAGAATCAGCTGGGAGGTTATTCAATTTTAAATTGAATTTTCTCGGGCGACCTCCTAACCCCTATTTCCATCGTTTTTAGAGATATTTCCATTTTCCCTATCTACTTCAAATTTCTGTGAATTCGTTAGTGTCAAGATTTTCCCCTTCAAACCGCATATTTTATGCATAACTGAATCCGAAGACAAAGAAAATCTAACTTTATACAACACAAGTCCATCCCTAAAATAGAAATATCTAACACAACAAAGAAAAAGAAAAAAAAATTACTCAAAATTTTGGACAAAATGAGTTAAAATAACAGTCAAGTTATTTATAGTAGAACTATAAACTATTCAGTGTTATGGCAACCAAATATTTCCGAAAAAATAACTTAAATTTATTGAAGTTTGATCATTTGTTTACTTTTAGCGATCACTTTTTGTGTCTTAAACTATTCGCATTAATGTATGTTTTGAGTAATTAAAAATCAGACCTTTATCAATCATGTGGTTGGTAAAATGCCCACGAGTGAATGCTAGTTGAATTAGGTTAATTGCAATACAAAATAAAAAAAAGGTCTGTTAAAAAAAAATCTCCATGAATCCAACTTCGCACATCGCACTTTATCGGCCTAGAGGTAGGTAGACGGTTGGCAAATTTCTCTAGCAACCGATACACTCCTGTATCAGCATCCTATGCTTATCAAAATGAACAAAAGATATTATGAAAAAATATACGTTACACTCACACATTTCATTCATTTATCGAGCTAACATTCATAACAATAGATTAAAGTTAAGCTATTGCCCGGTTATATGATCGGGAAATCTTAATTCATTAATTAATAAAATATAAAACAAATACGATATTTCTTAAACATAGTATATTTAAATACATAATATTACATTCGATTAAGGATAAGGCAGATAGGAGCTGGTAATTTTATTGATGCTGGTGTTTGTGTTCACAGTTGGAAGTAAGAGATGATGTTAGCTCTACAGATCGGGCACAAGTTGGAGAGGCGCTGATAACAGGAGTGACAGAGACAGGCATGCCGACAGGGCAGGAGGGCGAGATCCGCCGGCCTCGAGAGACAGACGACGCAGTCCGCTCGGAAAAGGGACTTCAAGAAAAGCACTCTACCGTCTCTGAGTAGGACGAACCGCTGCTCGAGGGGAGAGCCGGGGCGAGCTACCGAGAGCACCGCGAGGCCGACGAGAGGCGAGCGCTCAAACGTGGCCAGCAGGACTGAGGACCGTCCTCCGGCCTCCAGGCACAAGTCGAGGCTGTACTCGCCGGGACCTGAAGCTATAGATCCCGCGAGCCGGCCGTTCACGTAGGCTTCCATGTAGAACAGCGCCTCCGAACGGAGAGTGAAGCTTCCGGCCGAGGAGACCTTCAAGGTGAAGGGCATGTACAGGCGATCCATGGGGAGCAAGGTGCCCTTCACTTTGGACGAGGGTCGCAACATCTGCAGGAACCAGAGCTTGCACGCAATGATCGCCACCCAGGTCACTGACACTAAAAGCAACACAAGTCCATCGTAAGGGATGTTTTTGTTCTTGTCCATCACTACTGAAGTGTCCATTCTACGAATATCCAATAAATTTCGTATTTTATGCAGTACTTTTTTATTTCACTTAATAAAGCACTTTAATGTTAAGAGTCTTAGAAAAAGATTCGTAGTATGTCAACTGCAGTAAATTTTCTAGAGTAAACATATGTTGGTAGCCTAATAATGAGATTCACAATAAAAGGTTATGTTGGAAATGAAATTGGTTTCATGTCTAAGTTCTAAGTATAAGTATTATGCTAGGATTGGTTAAATGCTTTTGGCTTTCAAAGTAGGTGTAATCTCATTTAAACATTATATAACGTAACAGTTTCGTAGTTAATCCATTATGGGTTTCACTTGTTACAATTCATGAAGTACTTAATACACTTAATTAAAAAAAAAAAATCAATTTCGTTTGTTAAAATAACCTCCCAAGCTCAAAAACTATTGCAGAAGGAAGATTTTAATGAGGTTGCAATAAAAGGATCACCTACTTTTAATTTCATGGGATTTACAATGAAACATGATTATTTCATCAATGACTTTTGGAACGGACCTAAATCTAATCTTAAAAGAATTTTCTATAAAAATCACTCTAATTATTACCACTAACTACAAATAAATACGTAAGGCTGAGTAAGCCAAAGGGAAAGAAGGAAGGTTTTTTAAAGTGAGAATTTTGGTCTCATAAATTGGAAGTCACAACTGCAAAGTGTAAAAGTAAACTCATATATTACATATTCAAAGTAAACATTTAGGGTCACGAGGGGGGGGGGGGTCTAGCCATAAACTAATCAATATTAACCATCTGTGATAATGGGAAATCTCTTAACTCTCGATTAGAGACTATGTATGCCCTGGAACCCACAGCACCAGGATTGGGAGGTTCAAAAACGGATCACCTCCATTGATGCGGCATGTCAACAAATAAAATGTCTAGCAATCTAGCAAACCCATAGCAAGCGAGATTCCACTGGATGGAGTTAAGATGATAAATAATTCCTCATACATTATCAGTAGGGAGAGTAAAATAATCAGAAAAAAAAACCAACCATTAAGACATTCCATAATGGAGTGTAAAAATATCAGTATTCTGCTACATAGAAATTCTGGAAGTAGAGCACAGAATAAAAAGAAAATTCCTCACGCAGGGGCTGCGTAACCAAACAGTCATCCCATGTTTCCATACATCAAAAGTAAATAAGGAAACTTCATTTTCAAACCGAGGGAACAATGAATTTAAAAAGACTGATTGGAAAGGTAGAGTGGGGGAAAACCCAACGATCGCAATTAAATTCGTAAAATTTCTACTTAAAAAGCGTATTTAACAAAAACTTCAGAAAATAACATTTCCCCCCTATTATGTTATATTTTTAACACAAATAACAACAAAGATATTTCGATTATAAACTATGGCTTTCCTCGCAAGGTCTTAACACTCCAACCCCCGTTTCTCGGCCAATTTTAGCCATTAATTTACTAATGCAATGGTAAAAAACAAAAGCACCGAAATTGAAGGATTACATAGGAAAATAAAATTATGGCAGATTTATTAAATTTTTACAAAAAACGCATCATAGTATCAACATGAATAGCATAAATTACCTAAAGGAAATCTGTAAAAAAGTATTTTAAGTAAATCTAAAAACACTCATCCGGCAACCATTTTTTTCTACAATTTAAAGTTACCTGAATATTAATTTATTGTTAAGTTATATTTATTTACGCGTGGCAAATTATATTTATTCTCTTGGGTCCTTCAATTATCCAAATGACACCACTTCCAGTTGTAATGGGTTCAAAAGGAAAAAAAACAACCAAGACTAATTTTTAATGGGAATGACAAACTAATTAGAGGCCGGCTATGTACCGAGGAATTCTAGGGATGAAAGAATACTTTATTTCCCAGGTTGAGAAAAAATAAATACAGAGAGACTTGAATTGTCCAATATTAAACTCGCGTATATTTACGTTTAGGACGCAAAAATGTACATTCCTCCATCTTGCTATAAATTAAACCACCTAAAGAAGACTTGGCGTTCCTATGGACACACCCAATATTCTCTGTGTCTGTGCGGAAACACACACATACCCGCCTTGCACTGTAATGAACCTTAAACGTATCAACAGTCCAATCCCACAACATACGTAGACATACGTTCCCGAGACAGGGGAGAAGGAGTACCTGAATCGGCCGACGTAGAGGGGGGTATATGTAGGTGTGGCAATGAATTTCCAAAATCTTATACGTACATATATATATATATATATATATATATATATANGCGGCGTGGAGAAGAATTAGTGGCCTATTAATGGTGGAATTAATCTTCGTAAATGATCTCTTTACTGCAATATTTGTTATTTCTTTACGACTTTGGCAGACAGCTCTAATGGATTTCTCTTCAGCTCGATATTACTGCAATGTTCCGAGGAAGATTATGATTACCGCTGAGAATTATATGACTTTCCTTTTAGAAGTTTAGAGCCGCGGGGTTTCGCCATTATGTTGGGCGTAAATCCCTGTTATGAAACTGCTCTTTAAAGCGGTTACATTTTCGAAAATTCAGAGAATCGATAAATACATTTTTTTTTTTTGCGAGTTAGCCTTCCATTCAACCACTTAGGGTCATGGAGGAAGGGGCTATCTACAGGTTGCCACCCTATTTTAAACACCCATGTGGCTCAGGACAAGCTTCTGTATTATAAGTAAAAGATTGACCTGGGCGGGATTTGAACCAGCGGCGTCAGGATTGCAAGACCCGTACGGATCCCCTGAGCTAGCCTGGAGCCCCAGTTCGCTAACCTTATGTTTAAAAGAGTAGAAAAAATAATGTTCAGATATACAGAATTTTATTTTAAACTGTCGAAGGACTGAATTATTGTTCAAAAAGGAAAAAATGAAAATGTTTAAAACCTCTTTGGAATATAATGCGGTGGCCAGAAGGGGAAGAGGGAATCCTTTCTCCTGTCTACTGGTTATAGGCACACCAGCCGAAGTTAGCACCCATGTGTGTGTGCTGGCCAGGCAATATTTGTGCACGCAAAAAAATGGTGGGCATTCTCAGTGGAAAAACGTTGTAGACATATCTACTATTCCTCTCGTATGAGTTAGACACTAATAACTGTCAATGTGTTTTCCACTCTTGCCTTCTGTGTTGTCCTTGTCAATATCAATCTGATTCCTTCCTAATCAAGGCATTCAATTGTATTAGCTAAGTAATCCATAACATAGTTGGCTAAATTTTAAATTTAGGACACACAATATGGCTTTGGAAATTTGTTTTGGACCAATTAATTGAGGCATTTAATTGTACGCGTTTTTCTGTATAGTTGGGACAACATAGCATAAATAATCCTATCATAATTATTCTTTCTTGCTAAAGAGAAAAATGATGGAGCTTAGCAGGTAGAAAGACCGATGTTGAAGCAGTTACAAACTTTGTGGCGTAACTTACAAGATATATGGAGTAAAGTTAGCAAGTGCCCTCAACCTGTGTACGTAGTAAGCTACACCACTTCTCTCGCAATCTAATCCTACTGCCCACAGGAAATTAAGGAAGACGACTACTCTCCCCGAAGAGATCGCTGCACAAACATCTGTGTTTCTCTAATTAATTGACAAGTTGGGGCACTACTTCACATACTGACGTCAGACCTCGACTGAAGGATAAAGGAATCAGCCTTTCTGCCTATTTCCCTATTTATCCATAACCAGTTATTTTATATATATATATCATAACTGATTTTGAGATTTTTCAGGAAATACCTCTGTATGAATAAGAAGAGCCAAATAGAATAAGGAAAGTCAGCTAAAAGGCCAATTACTACACATCAAATAAGGCAGAGACCAAACCATAGTTCATGCTTTGTTTTGGTATATTATAGAATTATAATTATTATAATTATAATTATAGAATTAGTATTTTCAACTTATCAAGGTGGAAACCTGTAGATAGTCTCTCCCTCTATGTTTCTAAGTAGTTGATACATGGATGTTCAATAAAACAATTCTTCTATAATTTTTTAATAAAATTCCAATTGTATACTTTAATAACACATATAATTAAATACTGCTAATCAAGTATTTAGGAGTATTAAAATATATAGTTGAATATGCAGATTCATTGAGCTTTTGAATACTATTAAAGGAATGTTTTAATTTTAGTTTATAACAGATTGAAAATGTTTTGGAATATTGCTGTTAATATTAACTTGGCTGAGAGTTAGGATCCTTTATGAAATGGCTGAGACAAGTCACGTTCAAGTGGAGAAGAGACAACACTTGTGTAAGTTAAACAGGATGGATAAATAGTATTTGTGAATTGGTTGAGGCCATGTCACTATAGATCTTTTTGTTTGTCTGAACGAATTACAACAAAAAGGCATGCGCGAAACTGCATCCGAGAACAACACTTCTAAACGGTGAGTCAAACAAAGGGAGAAATGTGTCGTGCTATTTCGGATTTTTTTTTTTTTTTACTTAAGAAAAATAGACAAGATTTTGTCAGGAGTGGACATTCCAAGTTTCTCACATTTTTCTTTATTTTCACAACGGAGCGCATTAAGGTTCAAAGATCTCTTCGTCAGAGGTCAGATATCTCTCAGTGTGGGAGCCTTTACTATAAACACAGTCCCCTTTTTCCTTTTTATCTCTCTTTAGAGCGCCAACAACAAATAAGCAATAACGCCTGTCTCACATTATGATACTTCTAGCACGACAAATACAAGAAAAAAAAAACTAATTTTGAATATAATAAAAATCTCAATACAATTCAAAAATGTTAACAGTAGTTACTCAGAAATTTCTATAAGCCGAAAATTGATAATTACTTCTGTAGGGGCGAAGCCAGAGCACGGGATCCGTTTAGGTCTCGAATTCCTGGCGCTGCGGGTTCAAATCCTACCGTACGCAAGCTTTTATCGAGCCACGGATGTTTAAAATGAGATGGCAACCTGTAGATAGTCTCTCCCTCCATGAATCTAAGTAGTTGAAAGGGGGGCTAACAATTAATAAAAAATTACAACTGCTAGAGTAGGCAGCATGGATTCTTCGAATTTTTAAAGAATTTTTTGGCTCGCATCATATCTAATATAATTGAAGCAGTTATATTAGATCAAATTAGGTTACGCCGATTAAGGGGGACTGAAATTGAGAACAGGAGAATAGGGGAAAGAGTTGTGAAAATAGCTGCGTAGTGCACCCTTGGGTCGAGGGTGGAAATTCAATTTGCAATGGAGCTAGCTTTCGCAGTGGTCAAGGCGGCTTTACATTGGGATTATGCATTCGACCAATGGCAGTCCTCCGTTGGTGAGTGCCAGGGAGGAACAGTCTCATCTGTATTCCTCTTGTGTGCCGAATCGAACATGCACTGGGGAGACAGTTTCAAATGGAACTGTTTGGGCAACAGGAGTCATTAGAGAGAACCACTGCGCTATCTACCGAACAACCATTGGAAAACTTTATTGGAGAAGCGAAAATCCGACCAATAGCAGAGCAATCTGGTTCAGCATGGCAGTAGAACACACTGGAGTTTAGGTGTTATAAACTCTTTGAAAGAATAGGAGGAAAGAGATGTTCACCAAAATGGCTTGCGCAAGCTTTCTCAATTCCTTCATATCTCATTAAAAGCATTTATCAAAAAACATTTTAAAACATCAAACTTTAAATACTTAAATAATTTTTAGTGCAAGGGAACAGAATAAAAAATCTAACTGTCCCAGCCAGGACTCGAACCTGGATCCCCTGCTATCCGGGCCGGTGCATTTACCACTTATGCTACCGGGACAAGTCTGATAAGTTATTAAATTCCCCGCACTAGTGTCGAGAGTCCAACCTCCGAGGCCGACGAATATATCGCTCATGCTCGGAGGAGCTGACATTGTCAAGCTGTTTAAATGACTCTTCTTAATTTAATTTTAATTTTAATTTTATAAATATTATTTATTTTGTGGTCTTTAATCCCACGAAAATTTAGATAATTTTGGGATTAAAGACCACAAAATAAATAATATTTATTTAAATACTTAAGTACACAATTAGCCATTATCTTTAATTTTATTAATTGAAAATTAAATCAAATATTTTATATGTCTTTTATTCAAAGGCTTATTCATAACCTGCCCTTCATGTTTCCTTCCCTCACCACCAACTAATATCGCCCACTTAAACATTTTTATATCCACTAAGTAGGAGATTTACATCAAGGAAATTCATTTGAAAGCTAAGTCATTTTCATATATTCACCGATCCCACTTATAAGATGTATATATATAAATGTGTGTGTATGTTATAATTAAAATGAAGATAAAAAAAAAACGCTTGACGCCGAAATAATTATAGATCTAAATGAAAAGGTGGATGAAATAACAGAATATACAAAAAATGACAGAAAAATAATACAAAAATATCATGAATACAAGTCTGCCTTTGTTAGAGAGTAGTATTTAACTGAGGCACGTAAAACAGGAAAGATTAAGCCAGTATAGGGGCGGGTGGGAGGAGCGAATGGAGTTTTTCCTCGTTTTTCTATAGTTAGGGGTTGATGCAAGGGAGTGATGAGGTTGTGTGTGATATGCTCACATATGAGTATCCTGGAAGACCGATTGCGTCCGACCGGGTCTCCTGCAGACAAGAGTCTCCCTCCATTGTCAACTACCACAATCCTCTTTCTTTCTTTCACACAGTAGTACATTAACCCTCCATTTTTGTGAAAAATATTAAATAATTCATACAAGAAATGCAAAGGGAGAAAAAATACTTTTTTTTGCAAATACATTTGCATTTTTTTGTATAAAATTTACCGTGGGATTACGTACCACAACTAATATCATTAATTATATAACATATTTCTTTTATTAATATTATTAAGTGTCAGATGTTCCCATCCACCGCCGGAAGAATTGAGTCCCGTAAATTTTTCTTTATCTGCGTTTCCTCCTACAGAGCTTCTTATTGGTCTTGGGCAAAACTAAACGTAATAAGCCTTTTATTTACCAGCAGTACTAAAATGATCACTCCCTGTGGTCGAGACAACAAGTTTTGTCTGTCATCTCGACGTCTGGAATACCTCATCTGGAAGGAATACGTAGAATATATTTTTATGATTTGGACCAAAGGACATGACATCGTCTGTCCGAATACCTTACTGCAATTCTTTAAGGCTGTTTCCATAGAGTTTGCATATAGAATGTTTCTTGCAATGAATCCAAGTTGTTAGATGTTGTATAAAACCAGCTGAGAACCACTCTGACAAATTTGCTTACATGAAGCTCACATATAAACAACAGTATCCATACTACTTGAACTGCCATTTTCCCACCACAAAGATGCCCCAGAATTATTCCCTCTCAAGATAGGGCCAGCAAACATGTAATTCTCAAAAGATACAAAGCACATGTAGGATCACTAAAGAAACCTCTTCATCAAAGAGAAAATCAACCCAAACTGCTAGGATAGGTAGATCATTTCTCGCACCGAACCTTCCATCCTTAACACAAATCCCTAACTTCAATGTAACAATGATAAATAATTGATAATTCACTTCGAATTTTAATGAACAACACAACATACAGTAATGAGATTGTATCTTAATACATAATATTTTGTTGAAAAGAAATTTTCCTTGCTTACTATTAAATTCTTAATGCCACATCAGTAATAATGATATTTATTACTGATGAGTAAAAAATATTTTTTTTCCTATTTTTTTTTTTATTTTTAGAAAAAGTAATAGTTTATTAATTTAATATATAAGATTTAATTATGTTGTTCTTTGTAGTTAAAATTTGTATAGCGAGAGCTGATGGAACAGTTTCATTGCCGACAAGACGTGATAGTCACTGTTGACGGGCGTGTGATTGTGACACAGAATCGGCACTGTGTCCTTACACTATTGACTTCAATGGAGAAGTTACACCTTTCCTCTGGTCAACCAAGGGTGGTAAGGGCTACTTACACATGCAGCCCTACTCAGATTTGAAAATAATAGTTTTGTTTGTCCACGTAGGCGTCCAGGCGTCTCCAGGAATATTCATGGGTCTCCTTGCTGGCTAGACCGCGTTTCGACACAAAATTGCTTTTTGCCTAGTTTTCACACATCCCCCTGTGATAGCTCCTTTAGGACTTATTAAATTCACTGCTATTGACATATTTCTCCATTCAGTATAGGAGAAATCACCAGAAAATGTGAAAAATCTAGGAAAAAACAACTTTCCGACACAGTCAAGCTCAAAAAATATTTTTCACTAATTTCCAGAAGTGCATTTAAAAAAAAATAATAGCATCAACTTACCTGAGATTGGTCGACGACCATCTCCTCACTACTAGGTGCCTGAAAAAAAAAAAGAAAAATTGTGCTATTTACAAATGACATATAAATATATAAATAGTTGCAAATGAGCAAACAAAAAAAAAAAAAGGAAACAAAGAGGATTCGCTCAATTCTATTACTTCGGGTTCAAATCCCGCGCTAGGCGAGTTATCATCAAGAAATATAAGATTGTCCAGAGTCTTGGAACGTTTAGAATAGGACGGTAACCCATGAAGATAGCTCCTTGTTGGTACTTGATTCTTAGTTATTGAAATGTCAATCAATCTTTTTAATTTGGTTTTTAGATCATTAAATAGCAAGGAAGGTGTAAAAATAAATTACAAGGGAAATGTATAGATCTCACACTCTGAACAGTATGACGGCGACCGCATTGACATGGAATTTTTTTTTTAGCAAATATAGATTTATAATATATTATTCCATTTAATTACCACCGACGCTTGTGTGTATGGGCCAGTACAAAACGGTCTCCAGCACACATCTATTAATTTCATTTAATTGTCCAGGAGAAAAACCAGGCATGATAAGCTGAGTTATTTCCAACAGAAAAGCATGCAATCGAACAATTATTTACTAAATAGAACTTCTTCACATAATGACAGTAAAGCTGAATTTTATTTATTTATTATCACATAGAAATTTTAAATGAATTATAAAACGCTAGATAATATTAGTACATTTCGTCATCAGTGAATTTAAGCCTTCTTCTCAACATAATATTTACATGTACAAAATGGGGTGATAAGCTATATTAGGACTCAAACGAAGATACTAAAAACGGAATGAAACTTGGTACAGAATGTTTTTAAAATTCAATTTATTGATCAAGTTGAAAAGATAAGAAAAAGTTAAATACAGCAACAACTTGGAATCATACAGATATATTTTAGCATATTTTCCGAGGGGAAATCAAACTATTCACGTTGGTATAATAACAAGGTATTTACAAATTTCAACAGATCTCCATTGACTGCATTAGGGAAGCTAAAAATAAAAAAAGCTCAATTTGATATATGTATTTGTGCAATGTCTATAAGAGTTTCTGCCTGATGTATGTTAAATTTAAAATAATATTAAGGAAATGGGATGAGGCAGCTTTTTTAAAAAAAACCAAATAGGTAATACTTCTATTACTGTTAGATATATGAAAAAAAAAAATTACAAATCACAATAGATGTATTTAATGTAATTTAGTGTGGTGATAGATATAGATATTTAGGTTCTTCACCTAACACCACTGACAGAGTTTATTATTCAGATAAGGATTTTAGTGGGAGATTACAATTTATAATCGTAATATCATGGATGGTATTAGACTTACGAAAACATTAATACAAAAGTAATGGGTTTAATAGCATTCCGAATAACATCCGACCATAAATACGTCAC
This sequence comes from Oncopeltus fasciatus, assembly GCA_000696205.2. Taxonomy (NCBI): domain Eukaryota; kingdom Metazoa; phylum Arthropoda; class Insecta; order Hemiptera; family Lygaeidae; genus Oncopeltus; species Oncopeltus fasciatus. The sequence continues at coordinate 396,066 of KZ807116.1, forward strand.
CCAGTAGCTGATAAAACTTAACATGTCCCGTGTTTCATTAATGATTGATATAAATATGACCAAATTTTATTTACAAACAATAGAAAATAATGAGCATAAAATGAGCTTAATTACATTCGTTAATCTCTTCCATAAAAATGGTAATTTGTAAAAAATTTATAAACTCTAATCTGTAATATCTTACCGTATCAACAAAAATTATAATTCTCTAACTGTAATGTGTGTTGAACGTAAGGAAAATATTGGCGATTTTTTAATATAGACTACCCAAAAATCTTTTATCCCCTTGAACCAACTACAGCAAATAAAGAACACATCTAATATTTTTTTTACATAATAATAAACTTTAAATATGGAATTTCATTTTATTATTTATTTAAAAAAAAAACAGCGCGTAAAATCAAACACAGAAAAGCACATAAATTCTGAACAGAGCATATTTTCAGTTTTGGCTTTTGCTTTTTTTGGTTAAATTGTTGAGAATTTAAATTTTTTTTTTAACAGCTGGAATATAAAAGAAAAGTGAAAAGTTTTATTTTTATAAAGAAATCTGATAAAAGAGCAAAAGATTAGTCATTAAGTAGCTGAAATTGGCAAAATACAATAGGACCTGGCGTCCAGGTAAATAAAATATTTACAGAGTAGCGACTGAAATATTTACTGAAGGCAGACTCCACGCAGGAAAATTCTAACATATTTTTTTAAGGTATTTTCTTGAACTTCGGAAATCAACAGCGCTCGATAACTAACTTATTTTTTTCTTTTCTTGTGTTAGCTCCCCTTTAACCACTTCAATGGCCATGGAGGGAGGTGACATCCCATTCTATACATCCATGGTTCTGGACAAGCTCTTATTTTTAGGTAAAAGCATCCCCAGGGCGGGATTTGAACCAGCAGTGTTGGGATGGCTAACCTACCCTGGCGCCATTATATCCAACATATTAAATACTTGTTATTGACACGACAATTTGTTTCCCGTTATAATATGAGGAATTAGTAAAGAAGAATTAGCTAAAACAGAACACTGAAATTGACATAATTTATATATAT
>KZ807116.1:411800-427065 GCA_000696205.2 Oncopeltus fasciatus
AAAGGAGATATATATATATATATGACATAAAGGGGTACTCCTACCCGGATAGAATTATTCAATCGCTACTGTGTAGGTGGTTAGAGGCAGTGTCGTTGTAAGGAGATTCAAATATGCAATTGATGAATACTTTAATCACAACTTTTCATGGCATGAAATCATCCATATTTAAAACTTTTGATAATGAAACATATGTATTGAGTTTCAAGGCACTGTTACGCCCTCTGCAGGGAAAATATTTATTGTACTCTTATCTGACAATATCCCACTCCTAGACATTTTACTGAATAAAAGACATAGCTTTCCCTTTTAAAATTAAAAATGACACAGAAAATTTATCAATAAAACAGTCGGCTCGTACGCCGTAAAATTACAATTTAAGGTACTTGTAACCCCTATTCCTCCTAATGGGTCTCCAAAAATATTTCGTTCCTTAGAAGAAAAAAAAATTTAAGTGAGATTCATTACTCTAGTCAAATTATTTCGTTTTGTTGATAGAAAAATTTATTTCTATTCGTACTTAACATTTGAGGTAATTCCCTCCTTCTATTCATCAGATATAAATTAATTAGAAATTCGTTAAGAACAAAATATTTCGACTCACAAAATATTTTGACAACAAAACTTGCAATACAGGTTTCACTACCGTGCACTTGAAATTTCATGAAATCACCCAACACTCCTTTTCGCCTGATTCCACTAAATAAATAAGTACACAAACACACACTCAAGCACGCACACACACACGCGTGCGCTGACATACAAGTATTTGTAAATTTCAGTGATCATCATTTAGGTGTTTAGAAGGCAAGATAGGGGAAATGAACGAATTGTTTTTTGTTTTTTTTAATCTGTGAATTGAATGATCTCACTAGCTGCATTCTTTCGGAAATTCGCTCCAACATTACTTAATTTCATGAAGTAAAAATTTAAATAAACTAAATTACATAAAGCGTTTAAAATACCAAAAAAAAAACATCAAAACGTTCTTCGTTAGATGTTTTACCTCAAGAAATCCATCCATAGAGGTGGAGGTGTCCCTCCGCATGCGATAACTGTATCTGTACATACCTGCCAACAAATAGAACAAATTAGCATTGCTATTATACACAAATGAAACAAACAGTAATATCATATTTATACATATAAATATACAACAGAAAATATCATATTTATACAAATAAACTGTAAGAAAACAACATAACCTTCGAACAATCTAACAAGGACAAACAATTCATCTTCAGAGAGCAGAAATCTGTCAGAGTGTGGATGTCAGACTGGACACACTGAGAGGAATCCAAGGCTAAGAAGATGAAAACTTTTCCCAATATTAGTTACAATCTAGAGGTACTGCATATATATGAGACTAACCCTCGTAAGTATTTAAAATCCACCCCACTTGTGAAATTAAAAAAAATTTTTCATACAGCTATGAAAGTACATACATATAAGAATAATAAGTAACACCTGAAAAATGACTGTTAAATTTTTTAAAAAAAGGTATATCATATAATACATAGAATCTCATAAAACTTTATACTATGAAATTACGAAAAGAGTTAATAGGAAACAAACTTGACTGCAAAGATAAAAACTATGTCAAAGACAGCGTAGTCAATTTGAAAATATTACATCCATTTTGCAAAGGCTTTAGTCGCCTTAATCTTACCCTCGTGTACCAAATATTTAATTTAAAACTTAAATTTTAGGAAAGCCATGTATTTCAAGTATTACGCTATCAAAAACCAGTAAGTAGTAAAAATCATTCAATATTCAGTTAATTTTCGAAAAACCTTCAGATTACGATAAGATTTTGATTTCAGTATTTCGACGAGAGAAACTAAAGAATTATAATTTTTCATAAAACTTGAGCTGAAGACGGATATGAGTAATATGGTGTCATATTTTTTGGTGCCGCAAGGGTAGCTCGTAGGGTCCCTTCGGGTCTCGCAATCCTGACGCTGCGGGTTCAAATCACCACCAGTTTTATCTATAAATAAAAGCTTGTCCTGAGCCATGGATGTTTAGAATGGGGTGGTCATAAGTGATTGAAAGGAAGGCTAACACTAAAAAAAAAAAAAAAAAAAATTAAATTAAATCACGTTGAGAATATAGAGGGGATATAACATCGAATTTTATATAAATCGAGTAAGCTGCATAAGATAATACAAACTATGATTTTTTTTTTTTTTTTTTAATTTTTTAGATTACATTTGGAATTTTAGTTACTGAAACGTCTTATTATCATCTTTTAAGGGAGCAATATTTAATTTAAGTGAAGATTAATACAGTTCTTAGCAGTCGTTTTAATGTTTACGTCCTCTAGTAGAGATTAAGAATTTTTAATTTAAAAAATCCAATCTCGAATTGAATTTTTCTTAATCGTTTAAAGAATAAATATAATTGAGCGATACTGCCAGTACATAATTGATAACCTTAGACAAAGCAGCGAAACAGACTGGTAAGAAAACGTATCGCTATTATTTCCTCTATTGGCTGGAAGGAGGCAGGGAGGATTGTCCCAAGAATCGAGAGGTTATAGGAACTGAGGTTATAGGATGGGAAAGTTTTGGGAGCAATATACAGCGAGAGACAGGGAGTTGGTTGAATGTTTGGTGGGGAGAGGAAGGGGAAGATAGCCGTTGGTGGGGGTGTCTTCTGCCAGATTTCCCTGGAGACAGGAGGAATTAACTCCTCCGCCGAATACAATAGCGGCAAATGGGGTGTGGACTCTGGAAGAATTCTACTCGGCGAGGGGTTCCAGTGGCTGTACAGAGGTCTTAGATAAGGAAGGAGGATAAACAGGAGATTATGAGGTACAAGGACATGTGAAAAGGAGATAGAAATGTATGTATTAAGGTTTGGGATTTCCGTGCAACGTGTTAATTCTCTCGACACGCAGGAGCTGCGCAAACTATGCGAATTCCTCAGTAAAGTAGTTAATGAATATTTGTATTTGTGGACTTTCATAGTTGTATATATATAGTAATCTCATATAAAACATATTTTTTATCAATAAACAGATTCCACATTAATTAACTAAACTGAATAAAATGCTCCCTTCATCAAACAAATTTTATTTTTCTTCTCAAACTTGAATTTTAAGGTAATCACACACTCCAACTTGGCCAATGTGGCTCAATAATAAACAAGCCTTTCATTTGTATTAAAAAGCTATATAAGGAATTTCATTAAGAAAAACTAAATACTGAACTGTAGAGCATTACCACACAAGCACACACACATAAATATATACATACATTATACTATAATTTATACTTTTTTTAAATATTATTTTTATGTGGTATTTGATCCCACGTAAATTTTATCAACTTTTAGTACAAGGGAACAGAATAAAAAATTTAACTGCCCCAGCCAGGAATCGAACCTGGATCTTCTGCTATCCGGGCCGGTGGCGTTTCCCATTTACGCTACCAAGACAAGTCTGATAAGATATTAAATGCCTTGCATTGTAAATTGTTATAATTTTTGTTGTTCTAGTAGATGGAATCTTTCGGAAATCACCAGAAGTATTGTTTTTGCACAACCGACTCAGCAGTTCGTTTTCCATACAAAAGCGTAATGCCGAATTCCATTTAAAAAGAAAAAAAAAACTAACTAATTTCGGCGTAGAAACCATAAAATTGATATTTTCGGTCTCTTCTCCATGTTCATTTTCCTTGTTTCACCCCTAAAATAATGAAATTCGCGGAAAAGGTTTCACATAGGCACTCAGAAGAATTCACGAGATGATGTTTCATTTCGTGGTTTTGATCTTCCGAAAGAACGTTTTCATTGTCAAAGTATGTTCCAAATTTGAATTTTAGCCATTCGCTTGAAACAGATGTAAGCCAAGCCCTACAGACTTCAGTATACCCTATTTAAAAAGGTAAATAATAATGTCAGTTAAATGGATTTCGTCATAAAAGCCTACTTATTAAAAAAAAAAAAAAAAATCAGAAATCAAATACTAAAACCTTTATAAAAATACAATGGATAAAATTAATAGGTTAACGATCTCATAAACTCTGAATAGATTCTTCTCTAGTAAATGAACAATTTATCTATAATTTATACTTTCATTATTATGAATAAAGTAATACTTAAAATTCACATTAAATTCTTTTGTAATAAAAATTCGATATGTTCTTAAATTAAAATTTTCTAAAAATTTTATGAATAGAAACCATTTCTCAGTCATATATATTCGTGCGCTATGAAGTTGCTCATTATAATCCATCAGATTCGGAGTCGGGATGTGCTGCACCCTAGCGGCGGAAAGTCAAATTAACAGCCGATAAGGGTCCGGATGTAGGAAATCACGGAGGCAGAGGTGTAGGGATGGCGTTGGTCGGACGTATCATGTAACTCTAGAAATTGAGGGGATATGGAGTGGGGGCACCGGAATAGAGGTACTAACTAAACCTTCACTCTGACAAACCTTTTCCCGATTACCAATGGAGTTAGATCGCACATCGGCAGGACACACAAAAATTGAATGAAGTGAAATCTATCTTTTCATCATTTAACTTCCAAGATATAACCATATACTATCACAGTTTTCACCATTTCTCAAGTAAAATTACTCAAAAATCTAATAATACATTTTTTTTCTCATTTTATTTTTATTTTGAAATTATATCCTGCAAAGCGTGCAACTTGCAATGTAATCTCAAAGTATATAATAAATATGTACTAAAATAATAATAATGTACAATATGAATTAAATTAGCGTGTGTTTCGTTTGGTGGAGAAGCTGCCCAATGGCAATACTCCTAAAGCACTCATTACAATATTTACAATTGTTTGTTTTATTGTTTGTTTGTTTTTTCAATTCTCATTAGGAAGTGTTGGCAATGATTGTCCATCCTGATAATCCACTACGCCATTTCCTATTCAGGCGACTTGGTGGATTATCATGATGGGTAATACTGCATAGAGTTTGGGCTAAAGGATTGGGATGCAAGGGAAGGTCAGAGTGGAATTTATTAAAACAGGTTGTGAAAACTACATTATAACACATAACAAATAATTCTCAGATGATTTTAGTTGGGGTTCGGTCAAGGTAGATCCAAAAAAAAAAATATATATATAAATTTTAAATAATATCTACGGTCAAAAAACTCTCCATTTGAACATTAACAAATAATTTTCTGAGTTTGACGCACTTTACACAATTTTTAATATTTTATGATCTCATCTCATCTTTATTTTCTGACAGTTTTTAATTCACAGTTCACTATGAACAGTTACTAATGATCATACCCGATCCTGAGAAGTCTGTTTTATATGTTCCCAGTAAGGTAAACAGAATATTTACCGGTATTTTATTATAAAGTGCATGAAGTGAGAGTAAATAAAAAAAATTAATTTAAAAATACCATTTAGTCATATCCTTTCGATCGAAAGGTAGAAACGGGGAAGCGCTCGCCCACAGTACTGAAATACGTCAAATTCTACTTAACAAGCCTCGTTAAAATATTATAGAATATAAACATTCTAAAATTGCATTTTAAATATATTTGATCTAAAAACAAGAACATAACGATAGAAATGTTTCGCCTATAAATTGTGATCTCTCTAACTATCCCTCTCTTCACCAGCGTTCTTCATCTGATTTAAAAAAAAAAAATATATCTTTATATTCTTTCATATTGTTTTTATATCTTTCAATTTTATTTAAAAGGCCTAAATAGTGGATTCGTAAACAATATTTTTAAAATAAGAGGGAACGCTCAACCCTCGAAATCACGTTCTTAAATATCTTTCTTAATTTTCGGTTAAAAAAAAAAAATTGGAGTAAATAAATATAAACTTTTACATCTATATCGTTTTATATATTCTTTAGTAAAGCGAATAATAACGAAGAAATAAATATTTTAAATTTCAGTCCATCACTAAAACCAACCCTCTTGATTATAGGCATTAACGAAATGATCCAATGGCTTGCAAAAAAGAAGCTCTAATATTGAACGGAATTAAAAACTGCGTACAATAGAGTGCGTACAGTCCCTCTCTCTCTCTCTCTCTCTCTCTCTCTCTCTCTCTATATATATATATATATATATATATATATATATATATATATATATATCAGCTTCTGTAATTTAGTATCGGTTAAGTTGAGATCTTTCATAAGTTAAAACGTGAATATCTTGAGACAACCGGAAATTTGCTTTTATGTTGAATAGAAGAATCAAAATTCAAACAAACAATATTATTAAGGTGTAAAAAAAAAAAAAATAAAATAAAACTTTCAAAAACAGTTAGGGCCCATTAATAATATCGACCAGATAGGGGGTGAATCATGAACTTGCATATCGGATGGATAAGATATGCTGTCGAAGAGAGGCAGAGGAAAAGAGAGAGGAGGATGAGAGTACAGGAGATAAAGAGCAGAACAAGACAAGATGAGAAGAAAGGCAAACCAAAGGGAGAGAGTAAGGGCTGATGCTGAGGGAACAGGGGTAGAAAACGAATTGTTAAATTTATCCAAGAGGCTGAATGGAGCCAATCCCCCCCACTTGTTAGATTTATTTTCACTTAAGAAGAAGAATGTCGGGCCCTTTTTAACAGGGAGAGGGTGAAGGTCAAACAGCAGACTTTCAGGAGAAGACGCCCACAGCCCTTATATCAAAGGAACCTTTTAAAAGTCGGAAAACAACAGGAAAATATAAAAGAAACAATTTAAAATATACGAGCACATTCCTTTTGATACTTAGAAACATCTATATATCATTCAAAATTTACTGAAAAATACTTTCAAATATAAATAAAATTTTAAAACCTCTACCGCAAAACATTTTTGTAGAATAAGTAAGATACTTAAGGGGTCCAGAAGGCAGAAATGAACTTATTTGGAAATCTCTTGGGTGTTGGTTGAGAGATGAGTGGGGTGAGGGATATTAGTTCTCTTGAAGGTGTCCTGCAATGCAAGGCAATGGAACAATATTCCTCGTACTTGACCAAGACCTTTCAAAATATCACTTCCTACGTATAAGAATATTACGTATAAATATGAAAAAAGAAAAATTAACAAATTGCTATAAAATCCATTAATATATCTTTATTACAATTAACCTATAGACATGACAAGATAGTAGTACGATCGCATTGATACTGTTATGTTTTATCTATTTAAAAAAATAATGAATGATTTAACCTTTTTCTCGACCAATCAGGATAATAAAAAGAGAATACGAAATATATATGTGGAAAGCCCTCAATTCTACAAATCCACAACTATTTTACCTCGTTACAAGTTTTCCTACGACGGGATTTGAACCCAGTGCGCAAGGATTGAGAGCTCCAACGGCTTACCCCGCATAACTATTAGTTATTATTAATTTTATTTTTATTTTCACGTGAAAAATGTTAAGCTATTTTTATATTCAGAATATAGACAAGATTATATTATATATTGCATTTTAATACATGAAGGAAGTTTTGTGGATAACATATGCAATTTCCTTATAAAGGAGCTTCCTTACTTTAATATATTCCTTATAACAGTATTTAGAAATTTATGCATTAACTTTAGCCCTTTCATATGTTTCACATATTAATTAATATGAGACTACTATATTTCCTTGCAATATCTTCATTATTTTATATGAAATTAGCCAATTTGAATAATGGCTACATGAATTTAAACAACAAATAACTTGATGATATTTAATCAAGAAATTTTGATAATTTGTAAAATTACAATCCAATACTAGAAGTTGAACTTAAAATAATTAAAAATTGAAATGGAGAGTTTTTGACCAGAGAGATTATTAGTAGATTTTTTTTTTTTTTGTTGGGGTTCAGTCAAGGTAAATCCCAAAACACAATTTAAAAATATGTATTTTTAATTATCAGCCGACGTTTCGGCTTACATTATAAGCCATCTCCAGGACTATCATGAAGGCAAGAGAGGACGTATTGCCACCGAGATCAAATGTTCTTCACTGGCCCCATATTCAAGACGTCCCCTCTCGCCTTCATGATAGCCCCGAAGATGGGATACAATGTAAGCCGAAACTAACGTTTCCTTAAATGAATTAATACTTTTTTCTTTGGATCTACCTTGACCGAACCCCAACAACAAAAAATCTACTTATAACAATTAAAATGTCAAAATAAAAACTAATACAATAATGTACCTAATGCACATTGTTGTATTGCCTCCCCCGAAAATTTAGCTTTAGAGGCCACCAGCTAGAGCGAGGAGATTCGTCGGGTCTGGAGCTGCGGGTTCAAATACCGCCCTCTATAAAAGCATGTCAGATGATCTTAAGAATGTGGAACCCAATTGGAGAAAGCTCCACTCCCCGTCGAAGAGGATGAAAGGATGATGATAAAATGAAATAAAAAATATTTTTTGACCTAATATATATATATGAACGGTATCGTATATTGTAAATTGTACAAAATTTCAAAAAATGAAATATTTCCCTATATCTGGATGCGCTATACAAGTAATTTTCAGACAACGAAAAATGTGAATGGAAAGATAATCCCCCCCCCCCTTCGGATGAATAAGAGCGAAGTAGAGATAAAGTCCAGGAATAGCAGTGATCTTGGGTGTGATTTGCTTTTCCGAATCCTACACCCTCAGGATCCTAAGGCCTAAAGCTCCCGGGAAAAGCCTACTCCTAATTTGGGGATGGGACTAGGGCCGAGAGGGAAGGAGGGGAAAACGGGAAATCCAATATCTAAAAAAAATATAGAGAATAAAAAAAGGGAGGTTCGAAAAAATGAGGTCAGAGGAAATAGGATAGATCGTCAAAGGAAGTTTTTTCTTTCAAAACTTAAGAGGAACTTACATACTGAAAAGTGTTAGAATGCCAAAAATTTAAAATAATTTCTATTTATCATACTTAAACTTTTTTTAAAAATTAAATATAGCTACTGCATTTTTTGATATATTCCTTCACATTTTTCCTAACCAATTTTAGGAATCAAGGGAATAGTAAAAAAAAAACTGGACTAGTCCAAAAAATTATGTAAAAAAAACTGACAACATATCTCAACAAAACGTATAATATCTTTTCACATAGTAGAACCAAGTAATAATAATAACCTTAGTAATAATTTTGATGAGTGACCCAGATAAGGAGCCATAACGGATACAAAATAAATAATTAATTAATTACTTAATTATATAGCTGTTTTTTAACTGGCATTAAACCACTAATGGTAATGGGGAAAGAGTGTATCTACATACAGCCACTCTATTTTAACACCCATTGCACTAAGCAAGCTTTCATTACTTGATAGAAGTTTGTCCAGGAGGGTTCTCTAGTCCGCAGCACGAGGCTATGAAGTTCGGAAAGGATCCGTTACACATAGCCGGCAACCGTGACAGTTAATTCATAAACTGTTATTTGAGCATACTCAAGTGAAAGTCACAAATAGTCACAATTACCTTTGAAGGGAAGAAACGTATGTGAGACATGTGTGATACATGCAGGGCTGAAGAGACGCTAAAAAAAGTGTTACCTTTATCCTGGATTGATTTTATTTGGACAGTTCTACTAGAAGAAAAAGTGGGAGAATGTGGTGGCGGGGTGACGGAGAAGGGGGATTTGCAGATTGATGGAAGGCTTCTTGGGTGGGGGGGAGGGGGATGATGGGAGCCAAGTGGATTTACGAGCGACACTTCAGACATGCACCTACGTCACACCCCCGCATTTAAGAGACGTGGAGGTCTTTATGACCTCGTAAATCGGAGATTCAAACAAAGCCTGTATCCACTTTGCTTCGCACACGCTTGCAAACAGGCAAATGGTAATTTCCAATTTTGTAAAAACTTCATTCAAAGGTTCTTAAAACATATAGGAGTTTTAATGACTCGATGTCGAAAATACTCGCTCAAAAACTAAAATTCCTTTAAAAACGCAAACAACAACGACTAAATAAAAATATATTATATCAGATCTCATACACCCCTCTCCCCTTCCTATCCAGTAAGCCAATTTCAACCACTAACAAACTCATCCAACGGTTTATAAAAATAAGCATAAATAAAAAAATTAGTTTCATTATTTTAAAAATTGCAGCGCGTACACACACACACAAAAACAGGGACCATATACTTAGCTTTCCTAATGTACAATCGGTAAAGGTTCTTGGATTTTTTCAAAAGTCTCGTTATCCCACGAGAGCTTGGTTTCCCTAAGAGAAATCTGCTGAAAATATTGAGTAGTGAAATAATAATTATTACATAAAGTTCATAAAAGTTAATGTGCGTATGAGCTTCCCTCCTGAGAGATGGAGGACATAAATTACTCCCGAAGTTTGTAGACCATCAAGGTGCTGTTGATCCTAAGCACGGACCACTATATCGACATTATCCTGATCCTCGAGGAGATTGAACCTAATCCCAGATTTCCTGAACCCTAAGACATTTAAGCCGCATGGTTAAGGGGCCTTGCGGGGCTCAGCATAATCCCCAGGTGTAATCCTACATTTAGCGTGGCACACACACACACACATGGTCCCTCCCAGGGGGCGTAAAGTGGTGGAAACGACATAGACAGAATTTGACAATAATTTAGTACAGTACATAAATAATGTAAGTTCTAATGAAGTCTGAAATTCCGTATATTATGATTATGTTTAAATTATTGAAGTCTCTAATTTATAGGATATTAAATTAAATAATTTATATTTTTTATAGTACAGTCCCTTCAGAAAATTAAAAGCGAAATTCAAATAATAGTAAAGGTTCATGCACCGGTTTTTTTGAATTCATTATCAAAGGAGTAGTCAGTAGAAGATTGGTAGGAAACGGGGAGGATACCGGAATGGTCCTTGATGCGATTACATAAACAATACAGAGATAAATAATCTAAAGGGTTATTAATACAAACGCAGTTGAATACAGACAGTGACAGTGAACACATGTATTCGGCCTCGAAGATGGACAATGTCCGAAAGCGCTCGCCAACAGAAGATGGTTTGCAGAAACCAATGAAGTCGGATAATAGAAGGTATGAAAGATAAAGATACATTGAAAAAACAAAAAAATAAAGGATTTCTTGGAGGCTAGAAAGGATGCAAGTTTTCTAAAGCACTGGGCCAACAAGACACAACCAACAGAAGACTCTCCTAGCTGTCATAGTTATTGGTTAATTTACAGAAACAAAAGACAGCCACTGGCCAGAATATAAGATGGCCGTTAATATCATAGTGTAGAAAATGATCAGGAATCAATCAACGAGTTTAAAATTAAAACATAAATATTTTAGTAAAATGTTTTCATTGGGCCGATTATTAGGTCTGAAATTCAAGTCTGTCGTTGCATACTATGCTCAGCAACCTGGCAATGAAGGGAGTAACTAAAGTGACCCGTAACGAGTAATTCACGATTGATAACTCTCATTTATGGATAATAAACTGTAAATTTAATTTTAAAATTCCTAAATATTATGATAAAAAATTCAATTCTCAATTTTTTAATTTTAAATATCTAAAATGAGAAAGTAAAACTTTGACATGGAGATGAATAGCTTGAGGAATATCTGCTAAAAGATTGATGTGTGGAGATATATTTTAATTTAGATGTCTCATGAGGCAGACATGTGGAAGAGATAAGATCAGTAATTTCCTCTCTTATCAACGGGAATGTCGAGTCGATTTAATGCGGGCAGTCTTAGGTTACTGCCGATATATTTCTGAAAATACGCTCATGAGATAGTCGGCTCAATATAAGTGACGTCATATGTCATCTATATTTACGTCAAGCATAACTAAAACTTGGAAATACGTACACAGTTCTAAAATATATTATTCAAAAATTTTTAAACGGCGCAACCTATCTCAGGTTTTCTTTTATTAATTTTTTTTTAGGGGTATTAAAATAAAGTTTCCGCCTTAGCGATACTTCATCAGGCGTGAACTGATAGATTTAAACGAGACAACAATATGCAAGTTAATACCTACCCGCTTTATTAAATATTCCTTGGACGATATAGAAAATTTATCCACGAGATATATCAGGAGCCTCGAACATCAATGCAGCAATAAATTATGTCCTGAAAAAATATCGAGCGCAACAATCAAAAAATTATTAGTAACAATCTTCCATTATTATCACATCCACACACATTCAAGCACACGCACACACTATGGACTATGGAAAATAACTGGAGATATTACAGCCATAGTAAAGCACTGTGTAAAATCATTGACTTCAAAGAAAGAAGGAATTAAACGGTGAATCGCCATTAATTCTAATCGCAAATAATAAATAGTACTTAGGGAATAAATACATTTTTTTTATCTCAAATAATAACTACAAGGATAATAGGGGGAGAGAGGTTATCTATAGGTAGCCACCCTATTCCAAACACACATATAGCATATCAATACCCACAAAAGCATGATCAGGACGAGAGAACACTCAGCGCGAAGGATTGCGTAATTTACAAAGTAATTAAATATTAGTATAATTATTAATTTTCTTGTGGTATTTAATCCGACGTAAATTTTAACAATTTTAGTGCAAGGGAACTGAATAAAAAATCTAACTGTCCTGGCTGGGACAGTTAGATTTTTTATTCTGTGCCCTTGCACTAAAAATTATTAAATATTAGTAGAGTTCGTTGGGGTTCAGTCAAGGTTGATACAAAAAAAATACAGTATTATTTTTTTAGTTGTACTGTTTAATCCCACATTAGTTCCAAAAAATTAATGCAAGGGAATAGAATAAAAAATCTATCTGTCTCAGCCAGGACCCGAACCTGGATCTACTGCTATTTGGGCAAGCGCGTTAGCCTATTACACCACCGAGACTAGCCAGATAACGTTTTTAATTCCCCGCACTAGTGTCGGAATATATCGTCTTATGCTCGAAGGAGCTGACATTGCCGAGCTATTTATAGGACTCTCGTTATTTACTTTTAATTTATTTCTATAAACATTATTTTCTTAGTTCTGGTTTCCAACAATTAATGCAAGGGTGTACAATAAAAACTCTAAACACTATAGATAGTTTAGATAAAAAAGTTTAAAATTTTTATTCTATTCCCTTGCATTAATTGTAAAAAAAAAAAATACAGTTCTAAAAAAAGTGAAATACAGGTTTTCTTATCTGCCAACGTTTCGGCTGGAATTGTAAGCTATCTTTATAGCTATCATGAAGACGAAAGGGGACGTGATGTCACCTGGTCCAAATGTTCATGACTCAGTTGACAGATAATAAAAAAAATTAACTTTAAAAAGAAATTGTACTGTTTTGGATGAAGAATAAATCAATAAATAAATAAATACATATATATACANATTTCTTATAAGAATCATCATTTTCAAATGTTTCACATACTGTAAATTCAAAAAATTCGTCATTTGTTTATTCGTGATCAACAAGCACTTTGGACAAGGTGTAAGCACGCTGCTCTCGACACTGTTTTTTTTTTTTTCATTCCAAATTGGAAGGAACCCAATCAGGGCTGGCTGTTCAGAGGAGCACACATCAGGAGGATTCATTTGAGTCACTACAAACAGAAGCACAGAAAGAAAAAAAACCACACCCAGTAGGGATTGATCCTAGAAACTTTGGGTTTGTAGTTAATTGCCTCCATCACTGGACTACTGTGTTCCTGTTAAAAATATAACTTAGAAAATAAAGGTGTAAATACGATTGTGGCTATCTAAGATTTATTTTATTAAAAAAAATAATAATTATAAAATATAGCAAACACTTGAAAAATTATAATTAAAATAAACTTATATTCTTAATAATTGTTACTAAATAAATTAATCTTTGTGTAACTAATTGGAATTTTATTCTGTTCTTTTTATTAAGAATAATTTATCATTTATTCCAGTACAAAATAACTTTGCAGAATTCTACTTCCCACTGACTAATTTCAGAGGGACTGTGTTGCTAGAGTATAGAGGTTAGCAACGATCGATAGACGGCTCTCAATTTAAATTTAATTATTTTCTGCTGACTAAGAAGGGCTTTGGCGATTCTCCACGGCGATAGCGGGTCATGTTTGCCGAGGCAAATACAACCCTTTCTAACTGCTGGCTCAAGGGGTGAGTTTTACTTTCTGTAGAAATACCGAAAATTCATTTTACATTTGCTCTTTGACTTAAGGACATCTAGGGGTTAAACGTCAACCAATCAATTTCCAGCCTATTTTTATACCTCCAATTTTCATTAAGAAAGAAAAATGGCTCCGAAAAATATTATTTTAAAAAATAATTAGGCGGTAAAATAAAGAAATAAAAAATAAATCAAATTAAAACCCAAGTAGGCAGGACGTAGGTATATAAGTCGGCAGATCAGCGAGGGGGGATCAAGAACTCAAGAACGGTTAACTGAAGGAAGCAAGAGAGTTACATGCATAAAAGCAAACTGAAGAGAGTTGTGAACAGAGTGTCTATAGATTTAATAATTTAAAAACATAGAGCTTGATAAAATCAATTTTTATGTAAGGATGTAAGGAATATTATTTTTCAAAATCAGACTTTAATTGGGCTTAAATTTCGAAGGAATTTTTCGCCTAGTTCTAGTAAAAAATAAAAATAAAATAAATAAATAAAAGAAAAAATCTAACTGTCCCAGCCAGGACTCGAACCTGGAACTCCTGCTATCCGGGGAGGTGCATTTACCAATTATGATACCGGGACAAGTCTGATAAGTTATTAAATTCCCCGCACTAGTGTTGAAAGTCTAACCTCCGAGGCAGACGAATATATCGTCTTATGCTCGGAGGATTGTCAAGCTGTTTAAATGAATCTCATTATGGTTCGAGTCCTCCCTGGGACAGTTTAATTTTTTATTTTGTTCCCTTGCACTGAAAATTAGTAAAATTTACGTGGGATTAAATACAAAAAAAAAAAAAATAGTTTTTTTCTATCTTAGATCATTTTTTTTTTTATACCTTGTTTTCTTTGAATACCCCTTCCTTCTCTGCCAATTTCAGCCTCTAACTAAGTATTTATAAAATAAAAATTTCAAAGTAAATAACGAGAGGCATTTAAACAGCTTGACAATGTCAGCTCCTCCTAGAATAAGAAGATATATTCGTCTGCCTCGGAGGTTGGACTCTCGGCACTAGTGCGGGGAATTTAATAACTTAACACACTTGTCCCGGTAGCACAAGTGGCAAATGCACCGGCCCGGATAGCAGGGGATCCAGGTTCGTATCCTGGCTGGGACAGTTAGATTATTTATTCTGTTCCCTTGCACTAAAAATTGTTAAAATTTACGTGGGATTAAATAACACAAAAAAAAATTTACCTCTATTACACCACCGAGACTAGC
>KZ807116.1:429141-451815 GCA_000696205.2 Oncopeltus fasciatus
ATATATATAATTTATTCATTTATCTATTTAATTTATTTTTTGTTTGTTTCTTTTTCTTTTCTTTTTTAATTAGTTCATACTCTGAATATTAACCAGCACATTTTACTAGATAAAAAAAAACTTGTAGAAAGTAATTATTAATAAAGTTTTATTCTATTTTTAAATTGGATTGCAAATAATTGAAGATATTTTTGTCTAAAATGTTTTAACTTGAGTGAATACTTCATTTTACACTGCTTAATTTTTTTAAAATGGCTGAACTATGACTTCCTGGGTGACTATAATATTTTATGAATTTAAAAATGAAATATATTGGAGGCACTCTAGCCCAGCCGGGCGAAGTCCCCTACTGACCCTGAGAGAGATCGAGGGGAAGGACACTACTTGTTGAGCGAGCTGAGACATCGATCCGGGCACCCCCTCCCTTCTGCCCGCAGTCCCTCCCCTACAGTCAGCTGATCAATCCTCTCCCACCGCCCCCGCATATCCGTCCTCCAGTAGCACGTGGCTGGCCTTTCTCTCTGGAAACAGGCAGCAGCCCTTGTCTTGCCGGTCTGGGAGATATCACTAGTAGCGAGGGTGGGTTGAGGGGGCACAATCAAATCCGTCTCGTTTAACGTCTCTAAAAAAAATAAGCCCTCAAGATTGTCTTTGCTACGATAAGAATGGGTGGAAGATAATGAAAACTTCCTTGTTAAGTACTTGTTAAATACTTCATGACGTAACTCCACCACACGAAAATGTATTTCATCAAAATTAGGATACGGCTTTTTAAACTACAAAACTAAGACGTAACCTATAAAGAAAAAAACCTAAATTATCTGCTCTACGAATACCAAAGAATGCTGATGAATTATGTGAAAATCAGTTATTTCATCTTTATTCAAAAATACTTCTTCCAGACTGGGCCTTGTAGTAAAGTTATTTATTGCCAAGCATCGCTCATTATGTTGAAAAATTGGAAACCAGCATTATCAGTGAGGAAAATGAACAGAGCTATTAGTGATAACTGAAGCCAGAAAGCTCCGGAGAGGAACTGATAAGAGCCAACCAATGGGAAATCAGACTTGGATCAAGATCAAAGGTCAAGTTCCAGGCAGGTATAAAAACCCCTGGAACCTGGAGTCTTTCTCGTTAAACCGTACCCATGAGGAGGGGCTGACCCCGGGAAATTCCTTAGTATTAAGATGTAACCCAAATAAATATAAAATCTTTAGAATATAATGCAATAGAAAAAATATAAAATATAAAGACAGTACAATGAGTAGGCTTTCTGAACAACAAATGGTGCATAAATTAGTATAGACTAGAAAAAAAAAAGTCATACTCATTCTACTTTTAGCCCCGAAGAAGACATTACGTGACGAAAGCTCGGCATGAAGTAACTTTTCTACATGGTCAAGACTTGGTGAAGTATTTATGCCCCACCGATCCAGGGGGCTGTTCGTCTTTTTCATACTAAGGACGACTCTATAGAACATCTTAATGGGGAATTTAGGAACTACTAATTTAAAAGGATCAAGAGGAACTAGGATTCGAACCCAGTGCCTTTTACAATACAATAAATGCGAAGGAATAGAATACAAATCTTACTGTCTCAGCCAGGACTCGAACCGGGATCTCCTGCTTACCGGGCTGGCGTGCTAACCATTTATACCACCGAGGCCAGCCAGAAAATTCATTATATTCCCCGCACTCTACTGGAAGTCTAAACCCCCGAGAAAGACGAATATATCGTCTTATGCTCGAAGGAGCTAAAACTGTCAGCTATTTATTAGGCTCAGGCTTTTTGCTTATATTTATTTTTATAAATATTGTATTTGTTGTGCTATTTAATCCCACACTTGTTTTATACAATTAATGCAAATAATGTGGGATTAAATACCACAACAAATACAATATTTATACAAAGAATTAAAAGATAATAACGAGAGTTTAATAAATAGCTGACAATGTTAGCTCCTTCGAGCATCAGGCGATATATTCTTTGTGGAACAGTTCTTTAACTTCTTTAGTTATGGGCGTTAGGAGAAAAAAAAAAAAAAAAAAAAAAAAAAAAAGAGTGAGAGAGAACATTAGCGCTAATGACCATCAGCAGTCGATGCGCCATATTTAAAAAAAATACAGAACATAAAGTGTTGATGTAATTTTCTGACAATAATGTGCAACATTTTTAAAATTTCTTTATGTATGACATTTTTACGAAAAACTTATATTATGAAATATATTTAAGAATGTAAACTAGAGGTTAAATACAAAGGAACCTAAATTCTTAATTAAAATGTATAGCTAACGGTAAAACATATATCGATTAGGCTGAAATTGTATGAAAAGGAGGAGGAAGACTATAATTTATATGCAACGTATATACGACATAATTCGCCTACTCTTTTTCTGAAACGTTCCAGAACCTGTCATGATGACCTAACATTTTACACCCATAGCTCCCTCGATTTGCAGGATCAAATAAATCGCTTACTGTTATTTATGTCCGTCTCCGATGGAGCATGAGAGATTTGCGTGTTTACTCAGCTCCTGTGACAGACTTTTCCTTTCACCAACATTCATTTTATGCTGAAGTAGAATTGATATCCAGGGCTCAACTAGGTAATCTTCTAGAACTACAGAAGGAGATGACGACCACAGCAGTAGAGAGCCTGAAAACCCCTAGCAAACTGACAAATACTACGTAAGGTAGACTCTACCGCTCTACCGCTGAAGAGTAAACCTGTAAGACTAAGGGCTCTTAAGAGCGGGGGCGGACTTCAATACAACAACTTTGACGGAGCATTTAAATCTTTGGAATGTTCGACATTACGTCAAGAACAAGAACTAGTTTAAGTGTCAGATACAGCACAAGTCGACAAGCGTACTTACTCAGCGCCCAGTTTCCCCTTGTTTATTATTAGGCAAGCAACTTAATAGAGGATATAGAAGTTGTTAAATGTATTGAAGTCGGTCAGTCAGTGCGTAATAAATTTACACAATGCAATAAAAATAACCCCCTATTTCTTATAAGAATCATCATTTTCAAATGTTTCACATACTGTAAATTCAAAAAATTCGTCATTTGTTTATTCGTGATCAACAAGCACTTTGGACAAGGTGTAAGCACGCTGCTCTCGACACTGTTTTTTTTTTTTTCATTCCAAATTGGAAGGAACCCAATCAGGGCTGGCTGTTCAGAGGAGCACACATCAGGAGGATTCATTTGAGTCACTACAAACAGAAGCACAGAAAGAAAAAAAACCACACCCAGTAGGGATTGATCCTAGAAACTTTGGGTTTGTAGTTAATTGCCTCCATCACTGGACTACTGTGTTCCTGTTAAAAATATAACTTAGAAAATAAAGGTGTAAATACGATTGTGGCTATCTAAGATTTATTTTATTAAAAAAAATAATAATTATAAAATATAGCAAACACTTGAAAAATTCTAATTGNATTATAATTAAAATAAACTTATATTCTTAATAATTGTTACTAAATAAATTAATCTTTGTGTAACTAATTGGAATTTTATTCTGTTCTTTTTATTAAGAATAATTTATCATTTATTCCAGTACAAAATAACTTTGCAGAATTCTACTTCCCACTGACTAATTTCAGAGGGACTGTGTTGCTAGAGTATAGAGGTTAGCAACGATCGATAGACGGCTCTCAATTTAAATTTAATTATTTTCTGCTGACTAAGAAGGGCTTTGGCGATTCTCCACGGCGATAGCGGGTCATGTTTGCCGAGGCAAATACAACCCTTTCTAACTGCTGGCTCAAGGGGTGAGTTTTACTTTCTGTAGAAATACCGAAAATTCATTTTACATTTGCTCTTTGACTTAAGGACATCTAGGGGTTAAACGTCAACCAATCAATTTCCAGCCTATTTTTATACCTCCAATTTTCATTAAGAAAGAAAAATGGCTCCGAAAAATATTATTTTAAAAAATAATTAGGCGGTAAAATAAAGAAATAAAAAATAAATCAAATTAAAACCCAAGTAGGCAGGACGTAGGTATATAAGTCGGCAGATCAGCGAGGGGGGATCAAGAACTCAAGAACGGTTAACTGAAGGAAGCAAGAGAGTTACATGCATAAAAGCAAACTGAAGAGAGTTGTGAACAGAGTGTCTATAGATTTAATAATTTAAAAACATAGAGCTTGATAAAATCAATTTTTATGTAAGGATGTAAGGAATATTATTTTTCAAAATCAGACTTTAATTGGGCTTAAATTTCGAAGGAATTTTTCGCCTAGTTCTAGTAAAAAATAAAAATAAAATAAATAAATAAAATATCAGAAATTAAATGTTCATTTAGTTGAATTTAGGATGCACTCTACTCTGATTGAAAATTACTATCTGTACTAATTTGACGACATATTTAGTGAAAAAGGTATATCTAACAAAGCCTACTAGTAGGAATGAACAGTAAATCATGTGGTTGACTTAGCAGAACTAATAATGAGTGATAATTTGTAAGTAAATTATTTACTATATACACCACATGAAGCATCATTCATTTCATTATTAATTTGAAATAAATACCTAAACTATTAGTTTTTCATAATATAAAAATCTAAATACATTATAAAACATATTTAAAGACAGTAACATATTAAATTCAGCTAATATAGAATACATTCATTTATTTTAAATGAATAAAAATGAAATTATTTTAAAATTTAGATTAACAGCCCTCCTAACTTATAGCCTAACATTTGCCAACCATAGTAGTTAACCAAATAATACGAGGGAATAGAATAAAAAATCTATCTGTCTCAACCAGGAATCGATCTACCGGCCCGGAAAGCAGGAGATCCAGGTTCGAGTCCTGGCTGAGACAGATAGATTTTTTATTCTATTCTATTAATTGTTTAAAATTTACGTGGGATAATACACCACAACTAAATTAATAATAGTAGTTAACCTCAAAATATTTCTTAAAAGTACCAAAATATAAGCATTTATTTATTTATTTAATGAAGGTAATTTTCTTCAACTTGAGTATTCTGCTAAGGAATTTTAGCCCTTGAATAGAGGCAGCCTGCGGCTTTAACGAGATGGGAGATTGGAAGGAAGTACCTACCGGATGGAATTATGAGTCAGGTATTTATAGTCTTGTGGCTAGATCTCTTGGGATGGGCCTACCTTAACTCAGCTCTTCCCTTGTAATCCTGGAGTTCAATGCGGCCATCTTCGTCCTGTGTATGAGTGTGCACTGCACTCATTACTGATACATTTATCTGACTATGTATCAATACACATACACACACTTGTGTCTGCACTGCACTCTTTCTCATTTACCACATACATCGCAGCCGCGAGTATTTCATCCTACATATGATTGGAGCTGGAAGTTGAGAGAGACAATAAGGTGAAAGATGGACAGTGACTGTGATATCCAAGATCACAAAACGATACTATACTGATTAGTTTTCACTGAGTTACGAGAGCTCTTCTAGAAATAGAAAATAGTATGTACTAACTGTATTTGTTGCTCAGCGTTGTTAACTGTAGTTTTTGTTTGTAATTTTACCTAGGCAATAGTTACCATAGTTTAAAAACAGTATTTTTTTTATCTTTAATAATTAATAATACGTTAGAATTTAGTAGTTATTCTTCTGATTTTTTATTAACTAAAGAACGCAGAATATAACAATTATTATAGCAAGGGAACATAATAAAAAAATATAACTGTCCCAGCAAGGACAGTTAGATTTTTTTATTCTGTTCCCTTACACTAAAAATTGTCTAAATTTACGTGGGATTAAATACCACAAAATATGTATTAAATTAAAACTTAAAAGTAAATAACGAGAGTCATTTAAAAAGTTGACAATGTCAGCTCCTCCGAGCATAAGACGAAATATTCGTCGGCCTTGGAGGTTAGACTCTCGACACTAGAGCGGGGAATTTAATAACTTATCAGACTTGTCCTGGTAGCATAATTGGTAAATGCACCGGCCCGGATAGCAGGAGATCCAGGTTCGCGCCCTGGCTGGGACAGTTAGATTTTTATTCTGTTCCCTTGCACTAATAATTGTTAAAATTTACGTGGGATTAAATATCACAAAAAAAAAAACATGTAGAACATTATGTAGAATATTATACATCTCATATAAGTAAGCGGATGTAAAATACAGAAAATATAAGAAAAATTAAACTTTGAGTAAGCAACTGGCATCACTACTAAAAAAAAAAAAAAACTGAAAAGTAAAGAGATGGAGGATTTAGCTTCCAACAAATAAACCCTTTTCCATCCAGAGTAAAATTTGGAAAATAATGAAATGAAGGAGTGTATAATAATAATAAAAATGACCATAATACTTAAAGCATTAACCATTTGCTGGCTGATTACTCGATCCTACACTGATACCATTCTTTGGGATGGCTGTCAAAGGCCTCTCGAAACGCAAAATTGAAATTGCTTCTCTTAAAGAAAAGGGGCCATAGATCGATACTAGTAGTAATTCAATGGTGTAACGTGACTAAATAGTGGATGAAGAAAGAGGTCGAACCCATAAAGTTTTTTAGACTTTTATTTGGCTCGACGGGAAGTGTGAGGACGAGCAATATCTAGTTGAAATCAAACACATTTTCGGTTGATCTAAGCAGGATAACGCTCAAACAATTTTACAAATAATATTTACTGCTGTTCCCAATTAAGTTCAGAATACATACAACAAATTCGTCACGAATAAAACCGTAAATCTTCCGCTTCATATATAATAACTTTCGAATTTCGTAGCAAGACAGTAAGTACTGTTAATTCTTTAAAACAAATTTACTAAACTGTGTGATTTTTTTGTTTTTTTTTTAAGTCGAGCGGGATATAAGAAGCTTAGGGAATGTCCTAAAGGGACTCTTAAAGATTAGTATATAATAAATAGGACTAAAACATTTGCAGTCCTTTGAAATTTTGTATTTGATTTAAACATTTAAATTTACATAAAAATTAAGGCGTGATTTAAAAAAAAAATTGTTTTATAAATAAAAGTAAAGAAATGCTTAGGATTGTCGCTGGAAACGTTAAAAGTCAAGTCGTATTTAATCATCATACGAAATATAAGAGCAGATTAAAAAGAGTGGAGTTCAGTCAGCTCATTTCTCAGCTCTGAATTGTGTTAAGCGTTCATAAGGCCATCAAATCTCATAACGAGCACTCTGAGTTTAAGTATAACCTTCACAGTACGATGAAATAAAAAATAGTGGAAAACATAAAAAAATACTATTTTACCAAATGTATAAAATCAACTATTACAATTCATCACAATTTTTGTTATTGTATAATACTAAATGAGTCGAACGAAATAGATATTTTATTGTCTTATTTTATTTTATTAAATCTTAATTACTCATTTTATTTTTGCCTGGAAAATTAAAGTTTTGTCTCCATGTACTCAAATATGGCTGAACCTTTTTGAGATGGGAAGAATTGAGCAAAGAAAAAGCAGGCCCTCCATGATGGAGGATGGCCAAGGATGAGAAAGCAGGGAAATGGAATTCGAAAGCTATCTTAAACCCCGCTTTCCACAAATATTTGCCACAGGAAAAAGTATGGCCAACAACTCCCCCAGGAAAAGTTCAAGGGAGAAAAAAAAAGTAAAAGGTTTGTATAGAACATTTTATAAATATTTTATATAGGTTTACTAAATAATGACTATTTCTATTTGCATGCTATATTGGATTCATAAAAAGGGGAAGGATATTCCAATATGTGCTGAAATGGCATTTTGTCCAACACTTGTAATTACGGATCTTTTAAGACCTTTTAAATGGTTGATTATGCTTCTTTACAAGCACAATCTTTCCTGAAATAACAAAGGAGTCCTTTAATCCAGGAGAAGTAATACATACATTGTGTGTGTGTAATTAAAAGACTATTTCAACTCAGTAGAATTGATAGGACGATGCTTCATTAATTTCCTATAATTCGAATCAAATAAAAAAATTTAAAAAAAAATTATTGGTGTTCATTCAATTAAGTGGCTAAAAATACAGCTTGTAAAGACTTATTTATAAAATGAGTTAGTTCTATATTGTAAACAACAGAAATTAAAAAAAAAATTTTAAACAATTCGATCTATTTGAGATCGATACTGGCTAAAGGAGGTCTAAAGAAAGGGGGATCTAGAGGGAAATTAAATTGAAAGTAAATGGTCTTAATCTGAGATCAATTCTTAATGAAAAAAAAATAGCTGTTCCATGAATTTATAAATTTATGTCACCAATCTTTAGAAAAAATGTATATTATTAATGATAATTAAGAATGTAATTGAGCGGGACCCAATCTATTTCAACTGCAAAAACTCAATTCCTTATTTGACCTTCTTTTTTTATTAGTTGACAATAAGTTGACTTCTTCACTAGGAGAAAACAGGCGACTCCAGCTTTACATTTTACATAAGGAAAAATAAGAACATTTCAAAATCACCAATTATATATTTTTAATATAAATAACTATCGATAGATGTAGTGCTTCTTTCATATTATGTATAAAGTTTACATCAGTGTGCCATTTGTTGGTTTTTCCTAAAGAAGCAAAGTGGGCACCAGTAGCGGAATTATTGTTTAGTGTCAACATTCAAGTGTATGTCTATATTTGTCAAATATCAAATAAAAGTTCCATCCATAACAACGTTTCCCTGTAGGTTGCACGCTCTATGGAGTATAGTTGGGAATTAAAGGGTTATATGTAACCCTTTAATTCCCAACTATACTCAGCTGTATTCGATAAATTGTTTATCAGGCGTAGAAATACAGCCTGCAGGCCTGCTGTAGTGTGATCTAAATGTGCGCATTTGGGCTATGTATTTACAGCGGATAAAGCAAAAGCATACATATCCCATTCCAATGGCGTTGTTGACATTGTGCTGAGCTAATCAGTCCTGTACTAACCGACGGTTTGCCACTGACTAATTCAGAGGAATGAGTACTGAATTGCACACAGAAGACTGACACACCAGCAGGGAATTATGACTGCTCATTTGTGAACTTATCTGTCGATGGCCAGACCCCTACAGATTTAATCATTAATTCAGGTAGTTCTTCTAGAAGCAGGGTGATCAGTGCTGCTCCCAACACATCTAACCTCGCAGTGCCTATGATTTTTAGTAAGGGCTTTATACTTTCTTAGACGAGTTGTCATCCGTAAACTGACAAACATTTACCACTCCGTAGATCGGGAAATGAAACTGAATCGCTAAGTCTACTCAAAGAAGAGGGAATAATAAAACTTAGACAGCAGCCCAAACCTACAGCCTGGTTGTCTTGTATGTAAATTTGGTACTAATGGCGGGAATCTTGGATATGAACCTAATTCTAATACATTTAGGTTTTGCGGTCATTCGAAACATTGGCATGCAAGTCATGCCGTCTTACAACCGCAGCACATACCAAAATTAGTTATTAATTACATATTGATCATTATAGAATAGTACCTAGTAGTTCCCTAACCTGCCAATTTTCAGCGGTATTTCTACAAGTCAATGCCTCTATTAAAAGGACAAGAAAATAAAACACACAGTGAAGGAGAGGCGACTCTCCAACGCTTTAGAGTGCATAGATCTTCTAAGATTCCAAGTTCTTCAGCTGAAAATACTAAGTAATCAATAATAATATTATTAGTATTTGCAAATATTTCTGTTTATGACTGATTCAAAACAGACGAATTTTCAAAACTGTATTCAAGTTATATGAGTGATATGATTCCCTAATCAAACATGTAGTACATTTGACATTAAAGATAAAAGAGGGACCCGAAATAAGCAGAATAAGGTCACACAAGAGAGTCGATCTTTCAGTGGAGATATGGGATCGATGCCGGCCAATATAGGCATGTAGCCGTCAGTTCGGGGGGTAATATCAAGACCAGTTACAAGGGCCCATCTTCCATCCTCATGTTCACAACCCCTAAATTAGCCAATGGCTTCGCTCCACCCCGCCTGACGCTACCATTATATCACAATTACCCCGCCGTTTGCTCGCATCTCCGACCAAGTACCAAAATAAGTCGTCAGGAAATTGTCCGGACAAGAGTAGCAGACCAAATTGCAACTTAACTTTTATAATAATAAATTATTTCTTCTTCTTTATCGATATGGTCAGACGAATTGGAATAACAACCGTTATTCATTTCATTCTTCATAGCCAATTTTATTAGAAAGCTGAATCGTTAAAGTTTTAAGATAATAATAACTTATAGAAAATCTAAGTTTATTATCGGAAGACATTATTTTCTCCAGTAATACTTCATAAGTTTTTCTCGAACTATATAGATAATGTGGGAATTTCGACAGTAGTTTTTCGCCCATTTAATTATTTAAATAAAACTACTACCTAGGCAGGATACTATGATTATATTTTAAGCTGCTGATTTAATTTTAGATTACATTTTTAAAAAAAATAAAAACTTTGTACAATAATTAAAAGTGAGAGTTATATCCATAGTTGAAGAGCAGTTTTGGGAAAAATATGATTGCCTACTGCAATGAGTTTCTGGCTATAATATATTTTTTTTTTTTTTTAGAGAGAATGATATCTTTGATTATATATGATACTTATATTTGAGAAGAAGCAATGAATAACAATGAATAAAAAAGTATCGAATTGAACCTCCTAAGACGAAAATTCGGGCGTAAGGATATTAAGAAGAATATGGTAGGTTAGCTGCTAACGATTACCTTATTGAAACAGAAAAATAAAAATAAATATCCTAGCTGAAACATATCTATAGCTCCGTTCTGGTCCAAATATAAGTTAAGGTATGTTTAAGTCCTGCACAGGGCAAGATTTTGTAGAGTAATAAAAGCTTGCCCAAAGCCATGGGTGTATTGCACAGATGCTACCTGTAGATAGCCTCTTCTCCATAAGTGATTACACGTGATTGAAAAAAATTACACCACATAACTATTTTAACAAGATAAAACGATATAAAATGTAAAACAAACACTTATATAAATTGTATAACGGATAATATTCTAGGTTCTCCTAAGTAGAATCGGACCAACATACGAATGTACAATCCGATTCTCACGTAGAATCTTGAAAAACATATTCATATATTCTCATGTACCTCGAACTGCAAGGATGATATTGACAATTTTAAATTTACACTTCCTCTAATGCTTGCTCCTTTTTCCTTAAGGAGAATCTGCTAAAACAGTTTCAATATGACTGAAATATACAACAAACAAATTTCAGTTTGAAACGAAAATTTTCGATAGGTATGATTGGTAATTTTGTGGAAGTAACCGATAGGTGAGGTAGTGGAAGTAGCCGATAGGTGATATTGTGGAAGTAGCCGATAGGTAAGATTGTGGAAGTAGCGGATAGGTAAGATTGTGGAAGTAGCCGATAGGTGAGGTTGAGGAAGTAGCCGATAGGTAATTTTGTGGAAGTAACCGATAGGTGAGGCAGTGGAAGTAGCCGATAGGTGAGATTGTGGAAGTAGCCGATAGGTAAGTTTGTGGAAGTAACCGATAGGTAAGATTGTGGAAGTAGCCGATAGGTGAGAATGCGGAAGTAGCCGATAGGTGATATTGTGGAAGTAGCGAACATTTTAATAACACCATGAAACAATGTGGGATTGTTGAAAAAGCAGTCCTCCAAATCAATATCATGCAAACATTTCTCAGTTATGACTCAGTACTCGGCGATAAACCCGAGAATGGGATCATGTTATTCCTGGTGCACTGATCTGTCGTAGAGGGAAGATTATCTGGAGGAGTTATCAGAGCCACAGCCTCCCTTTCAACCCCTTAGGGTCATGAAGGAAGGGGCTATCTAGAGGTCACCAACCTATTCCAGAAAACCACGGCTAAGAATGAGCTGTTATTTATCGATATGAGCTTGCCCTGGGCAGGATTTGAACCCGCAGCGCCAGG
This sequence comes from Oncopeltus fasciatus, assembly GCA_000696205.2. Classification (NCBI taxonomy): domain Eukaryota; kingdom Metazoa; phylum Arthropoda; class Insecta; order Hemiptera; family Lygaeidae; genus Oncopeltus; species Oncopeltus fasciatus. The sequence continues at coordinate 441,022 of KZ807116.1, forward strand.
ATTGCGAGACCCGAAAGGATCATATGAGCCAACTGGGGCCCCAGGAGGAGTTGTCCCTCCAAAGCTTGCCATATAATTTAAATAATAAATTTTATATAGACAAAGTTTTTAATCTTTAATAATTAATTTTTAATCATAATATGACCTCTTTTCGCCTTTGATCAAGNCTATGATGTGTGATCGATTTCGTTTCGGGGAATTTCCTACTATAAATAAAGTGTGTTATGCGAGTTAATTTAATCTTTAATAATTAATTTTTAATCATAATATGACCTCTTTTCGCCTTTGATCAAGACATTTTTTTTTTTTTAAGCCGCCACCTGAGGAGCACGGCACTAGAACACATTGATTGAGAAAAAAAGGTCGCATAGTGAAATGACAGTTAGGAATAGGGTAGGAATCAGTAAATAGCATGTAGGATAAAATAAGAAATCATTATACAAAAAAGAAAAAAAATTTTTTTTAGTTGAAGCATTATGCACTACATGAATGTACACACACACTACTATGATTTAAACTAATACTACTTATATATCTGTCATTGTGAGTATGCCAGAACAAACCCTAGTTACATAATTTACAAATAAATAAATAAACCAATTTCAGTATTTAAGCTAATCTATCAAACCAAGTTCGTTATAGGCTAAAATTAAGTAGTGCGTGAGCGAGGGGGAAAAAAATAGTAAGACAACTTCGTAATAATTAGGGTTATACGGGGAAAAAAAAGTGTAGGACATAATTTGTAAAGAATGAAGTTAGCAATTAAAATTATAAAAAGTTGAGGTGAATGAATAAATTGAAAAATTAATAAATATTATTACAAAATATTGATATTTACATTTTAAACGTACGCACTTGCTCAAAGAAGATTCTAAAAGAATAAATTGGGAAAAAGTTCAAAAGATCTATCACAAGGAAGAAACATTGAATTATAATTCAATATTAAGTTATATATATATATATATATATATATATATATATATATATATATATATACCGCATAACAAAAATCAAGACAAAAAACTGAAAAAAAAGAAAAACATTTTGGTAGAATATTGGAGACCTGAAAGGCAAAGAGTAAGCGGAATGAAGCGGTTGGAGGGAAATAAGAAAAAATCAGCTGAGAGGCATTTGGCGGGAAAAGTAAGAGGGAGAGAAAGAAGGCAGATAAGGGGACTCTAATAGGGGCTGGTGGAGCGAAGGACCAGGGGAAGAAAAGAGAGATTGGAGCTTTCTTAGAAGAAAAGAGAGAAGAAAACTAGGAAGACACGCCGCCGAAAAATGAGAACTTGTCAAGGGCAATAAGCCCCCCCCCCTCCCACCAGAATAATTCCGCAAGATGATGACAAAAAAATATAAATAAGGAATACCTACAAAGAAAGATAATGCAAGCATAAATGATACTAAATTTCTTCTACTAAAAACATAATCAAAATTTTGATTTTCGAGCGAGATCATTAAGAATATTTAAAAACTAACGAAGCAGATTTCCCATGTTTCTTTAAATGGTAAGAAATAAGATTGAGATTTGATCATCAAAACCTGGAGAGACAATGAGGGTAAAAGGTAAATTCGTTAAAATTGACCTTCGATAAATAGGATGGGGCTAGCAAGTTGCTCAGATACATTTTTAAATGACATGCACACATTTGATAAGTTTAAAAAATAGCACAATATGGATAACATTCTACAAAGAGTTCTGAAGGAATGTAGTCATTAAGATATGTTGTTGTTTTTATGAGGGATTTCTGGAATTTTGTTTCTGCGATCCCACCAACATGATAGCAAGATTACAGTCGCTCGTGTGCGTCTGCTTTTATATCAAAGCTCTACAGGAGGGTTTTCAACATTTATAACAAATTTTGGTGTGATTATTTTTATATTTTAAATTCAAACAAAAAGTTTAATTATTACTCAACAAAATCTGACCAGCGGAAGAGGGAATCACCAGTAATTTCAAGTGGGGGTAAAAAAAATTTTTTTTTTTTGGTGAAGGTTAAAGTAATGAAACTCAATACACATTTGTTTATTAATAAAATACATTTTTTATACAGTTATACACCGAAAATGAACAATCAAAAGTGAGATTTAAACTGATTTGTTTTAATTTTAACTTTACTTCCTAGTAAGTCGACAAAATATGTTATGTATAGTAACATTTGGGATATCGCTTTTAAAAGTAAAATGTAAGGTTGAGTTCGTTATTGAGCGAAATAAATAAATAGGAGTGCGGGATTTCTCAAAATGTCAAGAAAAAGTAAAATATGATTTTTCGCTGCAGCGGGCGTAATATTTTACAGGGGACAATGGGCGTGATAATTTAGTACAATAGAACAGATTTGTGTATTGATAAATAATATATTTTAAATGAGTGGGACAATGCATGAAGAGGGAACTTGAAATTCAAATACTCATCAACTAAAATGCTGAGGAATTCACGCAGTTGTTGTGATACATGTTTTTATATATTGTAAAAGTATGTGATAAAAATAGTTATAAAAGATGTAGTTGAAACTGCTACAAATGATTTATATAAAAGTTTTTCAGTTCATCAAAAAATTATTATCCAGAATTCACAATTTTTCTTTCTTAAAGAATAGGCTTAAAAAAAACGTAAGAATAGTTAATTAAAACATAAATCCAAGATGACACAAACTCCCCAGGGACAAAAAAAAAATGGTCTAGATAGATAAAAATGCTATAGTATTTTATTTTTATTTATAAGAATAACTGTTATAGATTAACACAACTATTAAAGGACAAATGAAAACTAGGTACAAAATCGGGTGACATTTCAGCTCATTTTACTTACACTCTTCAAAGGAACGAAATTTACTTTAGGGGTGTGATTGGCAAGAACGAATATATTTTTCTGAACTGGAATTTTGGAACTAGCCATGAATAGCCTGCTTTTCCTAAGGGAAATATTAAAAAATAGTGATGTCTGGAGAAATGTCCGAGAGAGGTTTACGGTCACACCTCAGAGTGCAAAGCTCAACTGTGCTTCAGTTTAGCTCTTGACTCTGAGGTGTGACCATAAACCTCCCTCGGAGGTCTCCCCATACAGCACTATCACCATGATGATGACTTAAAAGTCGGAACGTCGGCAATAATAAAATAATTACCCAACAATTTCGGAGTATTTTATTTTTCTGATCCTGGCCGAAACCCTGACTAATTTCTTCAGCATAATACTCGACGGCCAACCAAACTCCAAAAACATTCTAAAATAGACTTTTCAAACGCCTCCCACAATAGTACATTACTAATTTGTCTTGACAAGAGACAGGGTCAAGAGAAATTCTGTTGATTGCAGTAAATAGCAAATGATACATTTACAAAACAGAAGATATAATTATGAATTCAAAAAGAATCCACTAGAAATATAAGAGTTCACTAAATTTGTAATTACTGAAATGAGAAGCGCCGAGGACGGACGGAAGAGGTGATCCTTGCTCTTCATCCCGGCGCCATGAACAAGGATTACGACCGCTGCGAACCATTAACCCGGGAGTGATGTGCTCTCGCGACAGAATTACAATCCTGGCGAGGATGTAGGTCAGGCTGAAATTACTCCAGAGGGAGAGAGAGGAAGTGGCGACTCGCAAAAGTCACACGTACCACATAAAGTCACAGGCATCGCTCTCACAGCATTTTATCAATGCTCTTGGAGCAGAAGCGACACAATCACACTCAGCTGATTACATCAAGCTTCAGCTCAGGCCAATGTTTTACCAAAATTTATTACAAATCATCGAGCGCTTTGTTCTGTTTCATTATTGAAGGCGCTACATAACTTGCATATAATATATATATTTATTTATTTACATGCACTAGATAGTAGGCACCGTAGCGTTTACTATTTTTAAAATACAGAAACCTAACTGGAGATTTAATATATTCTTTTTGCAAACCGTTCGTTAATAGCTAAATTCGAGGTCAAGAGGAAAGGAGGGGAGGGATTGGAGGAAGACCAACTTCAAATTTCCCAACATTTTTGTAATTGTAAGAAACACGAAAAAAATTTACATAATATAATATATTGAAAATTTGATTATATAGCTTTTTCGTGGAAAAAAAAATGAAAATTAGGAAAACATTTAAGAATGTAGTTTCTATCGCCTCTTATTTTTAATATGTAAAAAACAATATGGTATTTAGCCTTTTTACTGTGAACTCATGAATACTGTTTTGGTTAAAATCAGATTTGAGGGAGTTTAGAGAGATAAACGAGTCAACTTCGTTCCTACATGATTTGCTGACTCTAGCTACCGCAATTTTAAGGAATTTAAAATCAGGATATCTTAATTCTTAATTGAATTATGAAACATTCTTTAAAATATAACAGGTGTACAGAAAGTCTATTTCCTGAAGTTTATAACAATTTTACTATCAGCACTTTTTAAGGGAGATATTTATGAATGTATCTACATCTACGATGGCTGATCGCTTCCCCCACTTCTCCTCCCCAGTCAGTCTAGAGCCAGGTTTAGTGGTCTTTCTCTTATGCTTAACGCCGACTCCATCTTATGAGAAAAAAATCCTCATTTACTCATGCCATGCCCATCTGCTTTTTTAAAGAATCTCCTGTGAGGCAGATTTTTATAATTATTAAACATTACAATCAAACTTGGTTTAAACTCTGAATGTTTTTCCCTGTAAAAATACATTTTGGAATTAATAAATAAATATATTCCTGGCTCCGCAAGAGTGGTTTATTCTGTAATACCGGAAGAGAGGGCTCATAATTTAAATTTATTTGTTAATTTATTAGAATAGCAATATAACAGCTTCAATTAAATTGAAAGTTAAAAATTAAAATCAGATTATTCTCTAAAAGAAACATCCAATTGTTTCCCCTCAATGAACCATGGCGGTCGCTGAACCAGCATTAGATAAATCACAAGATATACTTCATAGAACTATTTTTTATTTTAATACTAGGTATGAAAAAAGATAAATTAAATTAAATTCAAAAAAAATTTGACAGAAGTGGACATTAATCCATAGTCCTACAGAAAATATGCAGAACAAACTTTCTTCTCTAATTTCTCTGCTTGGGCTGTACTAGCCACCGTTAAACCCCGAGCAGCAATCAGCTCCTGTCCATCTATCATGCCATGGGTCTTCTACAGTCGCGCCTTCCTGGTTGTTCCCACTCCACCAACTAGTGTTACCTAATTAGCTCGTTCTCTAGACAATTCTATCAAGCATGGCCTGCAGAACACACTCGTCGTCTATCAACTAGACTTCAGAGGGATTTCATATTCACGTTCCCAAGGCATATCCTAGGGACTGATTCCAAGGGTGATAGAAAATTCTTCTGATGCCAGAGAGCTGAATCCTCATCCTGGTCATCTTTATTGTGTATACGTATGAATATATAAATATACATATCCTTAACTTTCTCCACTTTCCAGGTTCCGGCTTTGTTATTAATGAAACCTTACTAGTTGAACGATAAAAGTCCCTTACAGAGTTACCATGCAATTAGAGGTCTCTTGCAATTTTATTCTTCCCAATTACCAAATTATCAGTTTTTTATAAGTAAATAGACAGACTATATTACCCATAATACTCGACAATGTTAGCCAACATATTCTTAAGGCATACTCATCAGGAAATTCAGTCCATATGTCAAAGGAAAAGGATAGGCATATCCGCTTGCCAAACTTTACCCGATAAACTTATCAGACTTGTCTCGGTAGCGTAAAAGGAAAACGCACCGGCCCGGAATGCAGGAGATCCAGGTTCATGTCCTGGCTGGGACAGTTAGATTTTTCATTCTGTTCCCTCGTACTAAACATAGTTTACCCGATAAAGGCTGTTATTGTAGAGAGGTTATATTCCACTCACTTCAGCTCTCCTCAGACCGTCTCACAGTTAATCCTGAGTCACGTTGTTCTGGACCTGCTCAATATCCGTGAAGGCCATTTGCAACTCCCCATTCTGCATCTATCAATCAACTTCAGCCACACGGATACATTATTTTTATCTGTCGATGCAGGACAGATTCTCACTAAAACCACTCTGCTCTCCAGCTTATCTCTGAGCAGTCTGCCAATAAATCTGATAAGAATCTTCCCGTAACCTTCCTTTTATATACAATTAAGATGCCAGACCTTAAGATCCTCTGCCAGATAATTTCCCACTAAGACCCAATATTGATTTCCGCTTATTATAATTTCATTCTCTTAACAATGAGATATTTCACTATTCATAAAAGATCTTAATTGAACGAGCTTCAAGTAACTTAACTTTAAAGTTTTAAGCTTTGTAGGTTTTTTTTTTACACATTTAATTTATTAAACCCCTAAACCCTCACTAGCTCATTATTGACAATAAACCAACTATTAAAATAGATGACAGAAATTAATCACAATAAAATATATAATACATAATGCTAAGACTAGTTGGAACAAAATAAAAATATCACCCATAAAGTAAATAAACTATGATAAATTATTTACTTGGTGGTAAAATTGTCTTCATCGAATTTAATTCCCATAAATGTAAAATTATAAACACTAAGCGTATTAATACAATTAGAGAAAGGAAATAATTTAAAACACAATCTATTACAGGTAGAAATGATTTAAATACATTGTAAACTTACAAAAAAAAAAAAAGTTGTAGACTTCAACGCACGTGTCTAACGAGCAAACCCGGGAAATCGATGGGTTTGACCTCAAGGTCAAATCGATGTGTGGTTGCATTCACAAAAAGGTTTACTCCTTAAGAGGCAATAATCTTGAATGAGTTATAAATCGATGGGTTTGACGTCAAAGAGAGACCATTGCATAGCCATATTGGTATCGCATTCACAAATAGGCTTACTCCTTAAGAGGCAATGATCCTAAATGAGTTCTAAATCATAAAGTTAGGAAATTGAATTTAACATAGATTAAAATAAATACATTTTTGTCGAAAAATAAACTAACAACTAACCAGAGATATCAAGTAAGGACTTAAGATATTTTGTTCTAGCTCATCCAGGTGCAACTAAACTAATTTCAGTCATTAAAGAACTCAAATACGCAATTATACAATAAATTCAGTTTCTTAATTTCATGGATTTGTTCCAATAAGTTTTCATATTTACGAAAATAATCTAATTTCTCCACAATGTTTTCCCCCGATGTTGATGCTACAACTATCTATAAAATTAGCTCTCATTTACATTTTAATTTTTTCTACTTCTTTTTATTTTTAAATTTTAGTAACTTAATGCTTTAGAGTTCCTTTTGTTATATGTTAGTAGCCATTTTGTTGTGGACCAGAAAACGTACCTGCAAGAAGTATAAAAATAAGATAGCTTCACATTTGAGAGCCATTAATACAATTGCTACTTCCACAAGCAAACATTTTTTATAAAAATAGAACATTTGTTTTTCTATGTTTTAAGAACATGGAAGTAAAATCAGCTGCTATTGGCTTCTGTAGGCACCTTTTCACACCTCATTCCTCCTCTATATCTCATGAAGAAGCCAAAAGGAGTACAACTGAACCGTATACCACAGGGCTGTTGCAGAAAAACTAAATATGTGAAGATATAGTAAAAACCAAAGCAGATAGCTTACAGACCTCAGGACCAACAGAAGTATTTCACTGAGCAAGCAAATTATTCAATTTAGTTTAACCACACTTTCTAAGACTGAGGGAGAAGTAGGAAGAGTCTATCTGCAAGCAGCCGATCTATTTACAAAAGCTTACAATGTGGGGGACAAGAAACTACAGCGCTTGGACTTACCTGGAGCTCCTCAATGGTTAAATATGCTCTAGTATAATTTAATACTTTAATTGCAATATAATAGTTTTTATTAAATAAAATTATAAGAGCTGATTGAAGGATTCTATACCAATTTAACATCTTCTGTCCCAAGCCTAAGAAATTTAGTCGCAGTCAAATATGAGCACACGAGAAGAAATTTCGACCAAGAATCTGAGACGAAAGTATGCAAACACAATATGGATGTAGGAATGCGAATTCCATAAAGAGGGGACAAAATAACGTACACTCCCCATTCCACAAACAAGAGGACAGAATGGTCTGACCATGGACGACAGTCTTCATTCCAGCCGCATCCCTAACCATCCCTTCATGCAAAACAGGACCATTACCTAAATTAGCACTTAGCAGTATTTACCCAATCAGGTGCACATATTTCAGCTCAACAATAGTCAAAAATAACCTCACAAAAGATCATCAAAAAATAACTTTCTAGCTAAGATGATTTTGGTTGGGGTTCGGTCGAGGTAGATCCAAAAAAACACAAATTAAAAAAATGTATTTTTTTAATAAAGGATTATCTGCCAACGTTTCGGCTTACATTGTAAGCCATCTTCAGGGCTGTAGAAATACAATGTCATGAGAATACAGTAATATTTGAAATTAGTATAATAGAGAATTATAATATAATGTGATATCAAGAGTACGAATGTAGAAAGCTATATAAGACAATTAAAAGTTTATGAAAACAATTTGAAAAAGAACCAATTTGAAAAAAACATGCAAACAAACAACTTATTGACAAGAAAAAAATTGAAATATCATTAAAGCAGTAATTACTGTTATAATTATAATAATTACTATAATTACTGCTTTAATGATATTTCAATTTTTTTCTTGTCAATAAGCTGTTTGTTTGCATGTTTTTTTCAAATTGGTCCTTTTTCAATATTGTTTTCATAAACTTTTAATTGTCTTACACAGTTTTCTACATTCGTACTCTTGATATCACATTATATTATAATTCTCTATTATACTAATTTCAAATATTATTGTATTCTCATGACATTGTATTTCTACAGCCCTGAAGATGGCTTACAATGTAAGCCGAAACATTGGCAGAGAATCCTTCATTAAAAAAATACATTTTTTTAATTTGTGTTTTTTTGGATCTACCTCGTCCGAACCCCAACCAAAATCATCTTAGAATAATATCTACGGTCAACAAACACTCTTTTTGAACATAACTTTCTAGCGTGAGACAAAAAGTGCCTGTAATACAGTAAATATTCTACATAGTATTTCTATACTTGTAGGAATGAAATGGCGTGGAAAATACAATGTGGAATATCGTATCACTGTAGATCACCCTCAGGGATTTCGGGCATCGATTCAATCCAATTCACAAATGTCAAGTCGCAGACAGTAACCACGCGGCTTCCTCAATCAAGGTGAAAATTGATAAAACTTACGAGTCCGTCAAGCAGGAGCTGCTAAATCTAAACAGATTTTAACTCAAGATCGACATAAATAAGAGTAAATAACAAATTATATCTTAGATGTTCACGTAGGCTTCGTCGGTCGTCAGATGTATTTACCATTTCATCTTCCGGGTTGGACCGAGTCAAATTGTTCTTATTATATTCTTTTCAGCCCTGAAGAAGCCATCACATGATGTGCGAAAGCTCGGCAAATAAGAACAATTTGACTCGGTCCAACCCGGAAGATGAAATGGTAAATTATATCTTTTAAGTCAGAGAGAGCAGTAAGCGTAAAAGGGAACGTCACTAAACCTGGCTCTAGACTGACCGGCATAAAACAGTTGAGGATGTAAATTGGTGTTTATATTATATCGAGCGAAATAGTATGATGTGTCTTCCTCAAAATTATCTATTTCCCGCTCTAACATGGTTGGTTCTAATGAGCCATCTTCAAACACTCATAGACATCAACTTCAAACATCAAAGTTTTTCCATTGCTCTCAAAGAAGGCTCATTTGAGCATAAAACCGTATGAGCGGAAGTAAAATTATTATGGGAAAGACACATTATATAATTTAATCCCAAATAAAGATAAATCAAAGGCCTGCCGTAATTAATATGCTTACATCTCCGTGTGATGCAGGCACTTACTGGACCTCGTGCAAATATGTATAGATAATGAGATACTGACGATGGGTCATTAGAGCTTGAAAAATATGAGTGGGAAATAAACATTTGTGAGGAAGGCAAACCTTATTTCAAATGAAGAGTTTTTGATCGTGGAGATCATCATTAGAGAATTTGTTGGGGTTCAATTAAGGATGATAAGGAAAACCAAATACAATTTTACAAAAGAGTACTTTTTTTTTTTTTTTTACACGTCAACGTTTCGGCTTACATTGTAAGCCATCTTCAGGGCTCGTGAAGGTGAGAGGGGACGTATTGCCACCTGGATAAATGTTCATGGATCGTCTCTCTTCCCCCTCTACTTTATCACATTTAAACCAAAAATAAATATATTGAAACGTTTTCAATAAAAAATATAAATATCGAATTTGGTTCCTATACTAAAGGAGGCCCCGCCCACCTAACTGTCGAATTTTCATTCATTAATTTTTATAATGTAATAGAATACTATTTTTATAAAGGTACAATTTATTCTATACCATAAATGCAAGGGAATAGGATAAAAAAAAACTATCAATAGAAATAAGCTCCTACAGAAAAAGCAGGAGATCTGGGTTCAAGTCCCGGCTGAGGTAGTAAGATTTTTTTATTCTATCCCCTTGCATTTATTGTTTAAAATTACGTGGGATTAAATACCAGTACTGATTTTAGTTTTTTTCATAACGAAAAAAAAGGAGGATAATCCCCCACGATTATTAACGGACATTTCTCATGGTTTGAAAAAACACCGAACTTGGACCTGCCAATTTTTTTCTTCAAAAATTACGTCCATGTACCAACGTTAACAGCTTGATCTCTCTAAAGGGAATTAGTAAAAAATTCACTTCCCTCTTTATCCACTCTGAGAAGATATGAAAGGACTCTCTCTCTCTCTCTCTCTCTCTCTCTCTATATATA
>KZ807116.1:514294-527958 GCA_000696205.2 Oncopeltus fasciatus
ATGCCTAATTTAAGAGTTAATATATAACATATATTTTGATTAAACATGAATGCAATGAGATAAAATAAAGGAAAATGTACTAAGGTATGAATGATACAAAAGCATTCGTTCAGAAGAGTAATAAGTTCGAAGCACGATCAGTGGAGAATATAAAGAATTCTACACACACGAAGGAAAACCAGCCGTGATAAAGAACATATCTGTAGGAAGAAGATCGATATTTTCATTGTAGACGTTTACTCTACGAGAAAATATTTCAAGAAAAACGATTTGGCGCTCCAATATACACCGGGTTTCTGTCCTCTCCAGTCGGCCATCTTTCAATTAGACCTAGAAAGATTTATTTTCCGATAACAGTCTGTGTTTGTTCTTGATTGAGCTAATCAGTGATTGCACACCCCCTGAACCGGAAACGGACGTTCCAGACAACTGTCTTGATTCTTCATTAAATAACATTTATCTTTATAAAAATATTTATAAAGCTAAATGTACGAAAAATACTACATATCTATTTTGTTCTATAATATTTTTCGTAAAACTAATGATAAAAACTAAATTACTAATCCTATGACCTGTTCTTCTAGACCCCCTACTCCAAACCTATCTTGCCTTTTATTTCAGTCATAAACTAACAAAGCAACAACTTAAATAAAGATGTTCACGAATTTTCTTCCACCACTATAAAAATAGGTGCACACAAATGAAACTACCGAAAATCAAACTATTAACGTAGCTACTGCGATACGAGTATACACAAAGCCCCGTCAGAGACCATAGACGCTTGTAGTGGAAACACATGTTAATAATTCTTTTTTAAATAATGATTTTAGTTGTGGTAAGTATCCCACGTTAAATTTTATGCAAGCAATGCAAGGGAGTTAGAATAAATAAATCTTAATACCAGGGAAGGCATTGGAAGAAATATGGCGGAGTGCCTTGGGAACAACCCCTCTACAGTGGATGGGCTGTTAAACTTTCTTAAAAAATCAGGTATAGCCTGNTCTATTTTTATTCATTCTAATTGTGTGGTGAGCGATTTGAATAAGAGATTTTAGCAGGACTACTAAGATACTCATTGGTATGTTTTACAGAATTCAAATTCATTTTAAAATAGTAGTAGTAGTAGTGGATCATTGAAGGGCAATCAACTTCTAGGTTTATACGCCCTATAAATAATCCTGATTCCTGTCTTTTATTAAGTAATTTATAGTAAATATGTTGAAGGGTGTTTATAGAGCGTAATAACCTAGAAGTTGATTGCCCTCCATTATGATCTACTACTACTACTACCTTAGCCAAACCTCGAACACGGGTCTTTGCTTTCCGGGCAAGTAAGCTACCAAGGCATGTGCGGGGAGTTGAAGCCTTTATCTGGGTGGTGTAGTGGGCAGCATACTTGCCCGGAAAGCAGGAGACCCGGGTTCGAGTCCCGGCTGAGGTAGTAAGATTTTTTATTCTGACTCCCTCGCATTTCTTGTACACATGTTAATAAGTGGTTATTCAAAACCCACGGTACACTAGCGGTTGTGGTCAGGGTACAAAATCATGCGGGGTCACCCTTATTCTGTCCGGAATAAATAATAAGCGGTGCCCATCTAGAGCTGAATGTGCTCAGCAGATCTAGACTCCTCTGGGTCATTCCAAAATAAAGCACAGAAAGTTCGCTGTGCACAAAAAAAAAAAAAAAAAAAAAAAAAAAAACTGAACAGTTACATTAGTTACACGTGCTCTCACACATATGCATGCGAATGAGAGTGTATTTGTTTGTAAAATTTACACGGATTAAATTTTTAACATCTCAAATAGAATAGAGCTTATTTATTTTATTATGTTTCTTAATGGTACCAACGTAAAAAACATTATTTATTTAGATAATTTCATAATTAGGTTTAATAAATTTTTTTCAGAATAGTCACAAACCATATATAAATGTCTTATTATATTATTATAGTTACCAATAAGTAATTTTTTTTCTCTTACAATAAAAGTCACTTAGCTAACAGTGTACTATGTTTATCAACATATTTATAACGCAAAAGAACATACAAAGATATAGGGAAAATAACCTAAGCTAACCCCTTCCCTCTTACAATAGAATTATCCAAATAATTAGTGAAGAAGTCTGCATATACAATATATTCAAGTGAAAAACACAATTCGTTTTATTCAATTATTGTTATAATCAATCTAAAGACAACTTTGCCCTAAGAAAAGCATTTTTAAATCATAATTTGGGAATTTTCGAAATTCCTATTTCCATTCTCTGTGTCCAGGAATCTTCCAGGTAAAGACCTTGGATTATGAAGATTTGATTTTTTTGCCTCGAAAACGCTTTTGTCAAAAAGAATATACAGATTTTAGAGAGAAGTTAGCATTTAGTTTTGTGAATAATAGGATCCATTTTTTCCTTTAATTATATCGGGGGAAGATATTCGTTGTCATTAATTTAGAATAAAGTTAATGGACTGAATAATCGTAACATGATGGTAATATAGCAAATCGGTTGATATTCTATGAGAAATCTGCAAAAATACAACCCGAATAACCTCCCTACGGACAGAAATGATGTTGGCATTTAGAAAATTTCCATGTGAAAATTACGCTGTTCACGTATATACCAAGAAGAAACTTCACGAAAAATTACAATTTATACATATAATTAGATATTTCATTTGAAAACCATTGGATTATTTATAAATGGCTAAAATCCATCGAAGGGTGGGGAAGACGAGGGGTTCAGAGAAATAGCGCAACGGAATTTTTTCCTTTTTAAGTAGGTGTAAAATGTAATTTTAAAACAATTTTATTATAATACATTATTAAAGAAAATTCATATTACAAATATTTTTAAGAATTTAATTTCGAGTGGCGGGCCATATTAGTTTCAGTCTATTATAACCTAATTCACAATTTAGGATTTTCATTTTTAATAACATTATTACAAATCCTCGAAGGAAATCAGTTTTGCGTGAAAGGAGTTGTTTTAATGGACAGCAAAAATTTTAAAAAATTGAAATGTCTACGTTGCTATTTTAGTTACAAAACATTTAAAAGGGGTTAATGGGCGTAAAATATAATAAGTTAATTAGTATAAATTATTTTTTTGGGGTTCGGTCAAGGTACATCTAAAAAAAAAATACAAAATATATATTTTTAAATTATCTGCCAACGTTTCGGCTTACAATGTAAGCCATCTTGAGAGCAATCATGAATGCGAGAGGGAGCGTCGTGTCCCCAGGATCCCATATTCATGACTGGGGACACTGATACACATTTTTCAATTGTTATTAGATGTTTTTTCTTTGGAAGGAGGGGGGTTTCAGACAAGGTCAATCCAAAAATTCTATATTAAATATTGTGAATCATTTATTTTTATTTTCATTTTATTTTTATGTTTATTTGTATTCTAATGCCATTGTATTTCAACAGTCCTTAAGATGGATTACAATGTAAGGCGAAACGTTGGTAGATAATTTTAAAAAATACACTTTTTTTAAAATTTGTATTTTTGTATCTACTTTGACGGAAACCCAAGAAAAAACATCTAATAATAATATCTACGATTAAAAAGACTCTCCATTTGAACATATAATAAGTTGATGTTCCTTAACTCTTTCTTTTTTTAACAAAAAACTATTATTAATGAAATAATTTACGAATATATTTACGATGAACGAGAGCTTCATCCCTCTCCAGTCTAGATCAAACTAAAGTTGTCATACTTATTACATTTGTTGTTCTCTCAGGATAGTAAAATCAATTTTGTCATTTAACAAGAAATTTAGTCAAGGAAACGTGAGGAATCTGCTCTGATTGCGCAGTTCCTTGACGAAAAGGACTCAGCATTAGACATGCGCCTTCTGTGGGAGGACTGGAGTAATGATGATGGCCTAGAAGTTCGGCTCCCAAACAATGACGACAGGTACACTTCCAGTGAGACAAGCCCGAGGAAGAACGGTCTGCAGACGCGCGTTCCCCCGTGAGGCGGAACTCGAGCCCGCCGGAACAGCCCCTCCCAAACAAGGCGGAACTCACTCAGCCAGCTGTCCGGTCAGCTGGGAGGCGTGGGCCGCTAGCACAGTCATCCGAATGAGTCTTATCAACTTCCGTCTCCGTGATTCCGATGTGGCAGACCCCGTTTCCTATCGTCAGATTAAACGGAGGGATCCGCCGACATGACCTCATCGACCGGTCCGAGGGAGGAGGATGCCAGCACATTTCTAGCAGGCACACATTCCTTGTGAAATCGGCTCACAGTTGTAGAGGCAAATCAAATAATGCCCAAAGCGAGCAGCGTAAATTGAACATATTGCCCGTGCCAAGAAAAACGTAAACAGTAAATTAGTACTTGTATAAAAATTTCTGAAAAGGCAATCCTGGTTTAATGCTGCGAGGGTAGAACTATTTGTGTGTGTGTGTGTAATAAGTTCGAATGTTATAGAACGTACAATGTTGGAAAATTAAACTTTACAACCAATATAATCAATTTTTTTTAAACAGCTCTAAAAAAAAAGAAGATAATCACGATCGTCTCTTCTTAGAACCCTGCTAGATTTATAAAAAGAAGCTAAAATACAAAATTCGGGATTATTTTACTAAAAAAAGATGCTAAAGCCAGAAAGTGTGTGTCTGTGTGCATTTTTCTTAGACAAAACATATTCATAGCTGTCGAATATCGGATCAGTGAATTGTCTTAAAATCGTGCCATGGGACGAATATGAATAGTTTTATTCCCTCACAAATAACAGAATAGTTGTATTTTAATAGCTAGTTCACAAATAACCATATAATAACAATATATATATATATACGTTTGTGTATACATACATTATTTATTTATTATTTATATTGTATCACGCATTTAGCTTAAAAATTTTCATTTGTCTAATGGTCGAATCCGAATTTCAGGAGCTTCATCAGAGCTGATAATTAGGGGAAAAGCCACATACACTGAATGAGCTAGCTCATGTATGAAGAGTTTCAAACTCTTCCTTTATCAGTCATCAAGTAGTTGTTTAAAATTCATGGACCGAATCACAACCATTATTACCGCTTAAAAAAAAAATGAACATAATGTAGAGACACACTGTCAACAAAATTTCCGTCAAGCACCCTGAACTAAACTTTATAACTGTCCGCTAACTTCAAACGAGGAAACACCACCTCATCTCAGGATACAAAGCCTTTGAGAAGTTAATTTCTGGATAACAGATGGATAGTTGTTTTTACAGAAATTCATGGATATATTTTCATTTTTATTTCATTTATTTATAAAATTGTTTGGACAATGGTTGTTTTGAATTATGCAAGTTATACACCATTACTTTCAGGAGTTACTGAAGAGTTGAACAAATAGAGATATTCTTCATAGGTTTATCAATTTATTACGACTGATAACTGTTCAAAGTCGGTGAATAAATAGTAAAAAATAGTAGGTTTTCGAGATCACTATTCCGGTTTTCTCTATAATGACTTCACTGTACATCATTAAATCGTATTTCGTTATATTCCTCACATAAGTGAGATAATCTCAGTAAATAGAATTTAATGATCTTTGAATATTTATTTTTAAGACAATTTCACAGTGAATATAGCACTGTTCCCGAGCAGAGCAGTATAGGGCACCTTGTGGAAAGTACTTAGGCACTTAGTGCATCACCAGAAAACCCGACAGCCGAGGAAATTGAATCCCGTATCCTCCAGACATACACACCATTCCTCCAAAAGCTTTGAGACATTTTACAATTGACTATAAATGGTGGAAATCGCACGACTGGAACATACACCTAGCCGGTATGCAGCTAATCAGAAGGATGTTCCCATCTGATTCGGTCAGGAAGTGATACCGAGGAAGATATTCCTGTAATACTGCCACACTCGTACGACAGCTTACAGACAGGCCTGTTGCGAAAACCAGGCTTCACTTTCAGCAATCAGGCTGCGGTCAGCAATAAGAAAATACTTTATCGTTGATGGCTTATAACTCTTTACCAATGAACAGCTCAAAGCTATATTCGAGACAGTGAGTTACAGCGAAGAATATATATTCCAAACGGAGGAGTTCCATACTCCAAGTAGATTTCCCATGCATCATTAAGCTGGACATAAGTGCAGGGTAAATGTCGAAATTTATCTGAAATGCCAGAGAGGACAGTACTGGTACATTGTAGGACTGACCACTAAATTTTGATCTAGACTGGCTCGGAAGAAAGAGCTGGGAAAGCTCATGGCCGTCGTAGTTGTCATTCGAAATTACATTCTTAAATGTTTTCCTTTATATAAATTATTTGTAAAAATATATTTACATTTTAAAAATATTGGGGTCTATAAATGGTGTCGTATCTCTTGCAGGACGAAGACTGAGGATTTTTTTCGTGAATTCGGTCACGACACGCACTCATACATACACACACACACTGTTGACGCAAGAACGCGTGCAGACAAATAATATAAGATAATAAATTATATATATATAAATATATTTTTTTTTTTTTTTAATGGACCATATTACCCTATTACAATGTAGGATTAGTGAAATTATTAAGTCTCGCATGGCTGCAACGTGAATATCTACATTAATTATTATTACTTTCTTCTCATACTAATTTCAAAGCCACTTGGGAAATGCTCAAATTAATTTATATTTTTACTTTTAGTTTAATCTCTTAGAATTCTTGGGCCATGGAGTAAAAGCTATATAACACATGTATTTCCTACATTACAAACCTTGTTCTAAACGCCCTCTCGACTAGGAGGAATTTAATTTCCCAATTAAAGCAAGCCTTTATCGAGGGTCGGGAACCGCCTCGTGGAGTCAAAATGAAAAACAAAGAAAAAACACATTCTGCAGAGAACGGACGTTTTCAATTTAATCTCAAAAAATAAAATTAAAACATTCTAAATCCGTTTCACCTATTCTTTTAAGTTTACATTCTCCAGTAACGTGGATGATTAGAGTAGAGGAATATCGATCGTGGGATTCACCCGTCTGAGGACAGCCCTCGAAGTGGAGGGGGGAGGCAAGTCAGCACTATGTAAGGAGACACTTCTAGGTTCTGGTGCACAGGGATAGCTTCATTAGCACACCTATATGAGGTATACCATCCACGAAATTAAACTCTTAAATATATTTCAAAAATTATATATANTATATATATGTATATGTATATTTGAAATTTAAGAATGACACTTAAATCATTAAATACATTAACTAGGCCCCTCTGCATTTATGTGATGGAAACAGCTCATCCAATAAGGATAAGCCCAAAAGAAAATCACAGGTCCACTAAGGTTAAAGTTAAGTTTGGAGTATGGCCGAGCACATATGTATCTTATGAATCAAACGATCGCTTGTGAGTAGGGTAGGTGTAGATTTGTGAGATCAGATACGGCATACATACAACTTCTAACATTATTAGGAGGCTTAAGATTCCTCGGCTCCCTAAAGCCTGGAAAAAAATAAGAAAAAAAATTCCCCTGTCAACTGAAACAATCCCCTGAAAAATATGGGGTGTGAGAGGCGAGTTTATAGGAAGAAAAAATTTATGTATCACAAAAAATTCGTCAGCATTACAGTATAATATGCTATATGTATTATAATTTTTATTTATTTTTTTTTTTTAATTCCTGTTTATAACAATATTTCTTTAAAAAAACACACTAAAGAAATGCATTCAAACCAAGCAGCTTGCTTGAACGCCCTAAGCTTTCCTCGACTTTTTGGTGCCTAATAGTGAATTAAAGGAGTCTGTAAAATAATAATAATAAGTATTTTAAACGCAGAGCGAAACAATATTTAAATATTTAATTTAAATAGCTATTATTATTTTTCTAGTAAGTAAAATTTTTTTTACATAATTAGCCATGCTTTTAAAGAAGGTTTCCACAAGGAGATAATTTATTATTCTTATTATTATAGAATAATTACAACACAAAACAAATTAACTAATTTTTATACATTGACTAATCATTATCACGGATTAAAAGAGCCTTTTAATCATGGCTATGTCATGCTTACTATTAAGGCTTTATTACACGATTCATTCAGTCATGAATAACATAATTAAAATTGACATTGACTAAGGATCGTTAAATTAAAGTTTAATCAAATATATTTTTTTTTTAAATTTAGATTATATTTCAATTAAAGAATACGCAGACAATCTCAGCAAGAGGAGTCCGGTTGATTTGCATGTCTCCTCTGTGGCGGGCCTTAAACTACAATTGAATGGAATTACTCCAGCAACATTCGTTCTCTCGATTTCGTGTTGGGCGGCGAAATAACAGCTGGAGATTACACTCCCATTATGACGAGCATTAGGTAAAAAAAACCCCGCCAACAAGCCTCACAATTTGCCATTATCGAATGCGAAAATCAAGAAGGAATAAATATATTTTTTTTAAATTGCGAATAAGATATATGTATAGGTATAAATAGCTGTTCTCTCACTATATAAAGTAATTTAAAAATTAAAATTTGTTTTTTTAAATTTGAAAATTGTTTGTAATTTTACGGTGATAATCAAGCTATGTATAAGGAGCAGAGCAAAATATAACATTAAGTTAACAAATACCACCAAATTTTATAAACGTAGAATACTCGAGTAAAGTTCCTTATAAAAATCATAGAAAAATAGAAACTAATCATTATAAACCAAATAAAATGAAAACGAAAAAAAAAAATCAATTAAAGGTAATATTATATGAGGTTGGTGTTTTTTAAAAGAGATTTTGACTATTCCATACATTTAGTTGTCGCTAGATGCAATTATCTCGTTATTTAACGTGCAATTAATTTATATTATTTTTTACCTATTTATTTTTAAATTTTTTAACTTTTCACTTGATAAATAATTAAGAATCTACTGAAAAATAATCAAGATAGCTACAATAATTTTTTATACATAAAATAATAGATAGTTTTTTTGTGTTTTTTTTTCTGTGTACTGGTGAAACAACCTATGACAATTAAGATATTTAATCTGATCTCCCCCTTTCTCTCTTTCCACATTCATCTCTTCTCTACAAAGTCCTAGAGAAATTTACATAATTTCAAGACACAGTAAGAGATAGATTATTTTAGCCTCGATAGAGGTAGGTAAATCTGAATTAAGCCTTACCAGGCTCATGAAGAGAGATTAATTTCACCAGATAAGAAGAAAGTCCCAGAAAGAAAATGACGGCACCCTGGAGGAGACAAACAAATTGCGTCCGCCCTGAACGATGCCTGGAGATCTGGACGGGACGACGAGCTGAGAAAACGACCGGCCAGCTATTCCTGGCTCGGAAATTCGTCATATTAATTCAGGGGAAATGCCGCCCAGCTGGGAAAAAGGGTTATTTCTTACTTCGAGTATAAAATTGGCTAACCTAAGCGGCGGAAATGAAGAAGGGCCATCCCTGTCCTTATCTCGAAGATTCTTCCGTTCCTTCAGGGCAAAAAAACCTTAAATTTTTTTATCCTAGTGGTAATGGAGAGTCATATCTTATCAAAACGGCCAAAGAACAGGCCAGATTGTAAAACAACTTAGGCATAATATAAATGGGTATCATTTTATTAGTAGTGATAATTGTATCAGCCTACGTCAGCTTATAATATTAATGAAGAAAGATGAAATGAAAGTATATAATTATACACATGTAATAAAAGTACAAAAGAGAGTAACAGGAAAACTGAGTGTAGAGATTGATATATACATTGATTACAGTATACCAGTGATATACGGAGGAATCACCTCAAGCTAGTTCTTGTCACAAATAAGAACCAAGCCGTGAATATTATTTAGAACAGCTTAGTTAGACAGTGAACTCATTGTAATTGCATGTGTTTTCAGCTTTCATACTTGTTCATTCATACTTTTTTTTTCCTTTTAGGTGTTTGATTTCAGTCAAGATGAAGGCTTTAAAAGTAAACCGATATATTCCCATTTACTCTTTGTATTTATTGTATTCATTTTGAAATCATGCTGTAACCCAGACTATCTTTCTACGTTACATATGACTGTCAACTATTCAAAACTCAATTAAAGTAAACAATTAATGCGAGGGATTAGAATAAAAAGTCCCAGCCAGGACTCGAACCTGGATCTCCTGCTTTTCGGGCCGGTATGCTTCCATTGCGCCACCGGGACGAGCTAGATAACTTATTAAATTCCGAACACACTATGCGTTGGGGACAGATAGATTTGTTATTCTATTCCCTCGCAATAATTGTTTAAAATTTACGTGGGATAATAAACCATAACTAAATTAATATTTATCAATTAAAGTAAGTTTCATACTTTTTTTTATTACAAACTATTAAAAAATATTAGTATTAAATTGAGAAAAGATTAAGTTGATTTAATGTTGGATTTTGTATAAGTTAATAAAATACCATTGTTTATTATTATAAATTGGTACATTTTTCCTATTTGGCGGACGTTGGCCTATTTACATTCCAGCAGAGAACTAATTCGTTTGTATTCCCAGAAATATTTATTTTTCCATTAAGGTTTAAGTCTGCATGAGATGCTCGTATGTGATGGAGTGAGGTTATTTCCTTGGTAAGAGGAATACGTCCACTTTGTGAAGGAAAATAATTGTCAGAAAACACAGATATTTGAAGGATTAGATTATTTTAATCTAACGGTCTACGATCCAGGAATCAATACTGACTGAGGTTAGTTTTATTTTATTTCTGAGCTTCTGTTAGTAACGGCCTAGTGAATTCCTCGGCGCACACCTAGTCTTCATTGGGTGCCATTCTTCAGCTGATGGGAGGAAATCAGACAAAGAAAATTGTATTCTGACGACACACATCCCCTATCGCAACATGGATCATGATTCTCGATAACAATTATTTATCTTTAACAAAGACGGAGCATACAATACAACAAAGACGGATATGTGAGAAGACGACAAGGGGGTTTGTTTGCAACCCTTAAGAGCAATTAAACCTATCTCTGCCCTATCGTAGTCGCATATGTTATGAATTAAAGACCTCGAAAGACTAACTTCAGTGAGAAACGAAATATTCAACAAGTTCTACAGGAATTCCCATACATTACAGCTATAGCAGATGTTACATTTTGTTTTAGAAGGGACCCTTGAGAACCAGTAAACTAATTATTGAAAAATACGTTCCCTCACTTTACCAGAATATGTTATTTGATGTGCAGAGGGCAGTGAGGGTAAATCCGAATCCTAACGCTAATTGGGAAAATTCATTAAAATTAGACAAAAGGAAATTCCATATTAAATTAAATTCAACAGTAAAATATATTCTACGAGAGAAAAGATTTATAACAACGAAAGAGTATTAGCAATTTGAAGCCTAGAAATTTCATTAGAAAAACAATATATATATATATATATATATATATATATATATATATATATATATATATATATATATATATATATATATATATATATANCGGTCCTATATATATATATATATATATGTTTCATTTATAAAAACGAATTTTTGTGCTGGAAATTAAATAAATGTCCAAGGATCAATCGTCCAAATTATTATTTTAAAAGAAAAGGTATTAAATGATTTAAGAAATAATACTGTCTAAATGCTTTTAATTATTTTTGTTAAACTACGGATGTTGTTGCTGGATCGTGCTTTAAATTCTTTGACAGGAGTAACTCTACATATTGAATGTCGTATAGATACTCCTGGCGATTTAAAACATCGGAACGAAGAGTTACTTCATTCATACGCAGACCAACAGAGAAATTTTTTTTTTTTTGGTGCCTAGGATTTAAAAACTGATATTAGCTATATTTGGGGCGTTGGTTCTAAATATGAAATCAGTTTTTCCCTATCAGCTGTACTTTTTTTAAATCAGTGGTTTTTTTTAAAACGTGCAGTTCAACACAAAATGTGCAGTTCTGAATCACATATATATTGATTGTTTTATTTATATTTTCCCTATTGTCAGTTAGCCGTCTAGTTAGTTCCAGGAAAATCCACTAGATGGCATTGTCTGTCCAGGACCTTCGACGCTTCAACTTAAGTTGAGGTTAATTTGTGAGTTCTCGCCGTGCAGAGAAGATCGAATGTGAGACTGAATTCTGTGAGCTGTACTTCGGAAAAAATTGTTATAAAACTAGAAGAACAATCTTGATAGAAGTTATATAAATAAATAAAATATCCGGTGTAATGAAGTAATGAAACCGGTACCATAATAACAATTATTAGGGCAATATCATTGTATGAAAAACGAGTTAAACCATAATGTCATATCTTATCAAACACCTAAAAAAAAAAAAAGTATAAAGTGATTTAGGACCACGAGGAATTTAATAATTTTCCACATATGCTGCGTGACAGAAATTTTTAAATATTTGAAGGACTAATAAGTCACTCAATTGAGATTGAAACCTATTTATGAAAATAAAATAAAATGAATAAATAAATAAAAAAAACCAGTGATGGCAAACGAGATGACACAGCAATGTCAAAACAAACTTTCAAATTCCACGGTAAACGCCACTACAGTTGATAGAGATACAAACATATAAGATAAGACGTCACTATAAATATGTGCTAAGAGATAATGAAAATGGGTTATGAAATTACATGGGGAAGGAAAACGTCTAATGAAATGTACACAGACAGGTATAAATTTGAATTATGACCTCACCATACCAATTTTTGCAAAATATTTTACCGGTAAGAGGTTGATAACTTTAAGCCAAATGTAAACAACATTACACAATAAATAAATAAATAAATTATAATAAATTATAAAAGATGCAAGTGTTATTTTTAAGCAATGTAAAGCATTTTAACATTCATATAAGTACGAATAATTAACTTGTCAAGATGAGATTAATCCCAGAAGGAAAGATTAAGAAAAATTTTAATCGGAAAAAATGTGCGCACTAAATTATGTAAATGGAATAAATAGTATAAGTATATATATTTTAATTATTGAATTAAAATATTTGATTATATTTAATTAAACATTTCTGAAAAACAAAAACATAATTAATACTAATAATAATACTAGTATAATATAACAGAATAAAAAAATAATGAAAGGACAAAGAGGAAATCATTTCAATTATGTTTAATCATAGACCAAGTCATATGCAATTAAAACACCATTTCTATACATTACAAAACTTCAATCAAAAGTTGTAAATCATACTTTTGAGCGAAATGAAAGTAAAAAATAAACCATGGTTCTTGAAGATGAAATATATGAGGCTAAGAAAATTATTACAGAGTTAATGAAACTTACATGATACATTAAACGAAAATTGCAATGTGTCGCATTAATTTAAGTCATTTGCAATTGTAGCACATGATAGTATGTATGTGTCCGTGAATTTTAGTTGGTGTTCGGTCAAGGTAGATTCAAAAAGAAATACAAATTAAAAAAAAAAGTGTGTATGTGCGTGTGTGTGCGTGTGTCTGCACGCCGCTCACTTGTATAAATTATGTACGTTCAGCAAGGCTCTACAGGCCAAAAATCTCAGTTTTCGTAATTCGGCATGTAACCTTTTAAATGGAAAAAAACGAAAGGGTAAATTCGATATTGAGAAAAAATCAGGCCAATAGGAGAGGATGAATTCTGTCATGTCAAGAGCGGGTAAAAATACGTTTCTTCCGATGTACAGGGTGTAATATTTAGTTTTGAGTATTGACAACAAGACAATGTAGA
>KZ807116.1:599350-615290 GCA_000696205.2 Oncopeltus fasciatus
ATTTAGGTGGTGGGGGGGGAGGGGGCATAGACCTCATGCCCTAGGATAAGACGAATGCTTGGTTCTCTATAAGATATCCAATAAGAAATTATGAATTAAGATATGACTTGAACATAGTCTAAATGACTGACAGAACATGATTTAGAATAACAAAATGTAGAAAACTAATGAAAGATTAAACAAAGATAAATTAGCAAAATAAGGTACATTAAAATCACGAAGACGCTATTAGATATAAGCCTAATCCTCCAAAGCCAGAAAATAGACTTGGGTAGGCCCAGAAAAAGATGGCCGCTACAAGATCTACGAGTCTATTCCTCAAGCAGAAGAAGAGACGCGAGTAGGCATAAGACGATAGAAAACATGAATGTTACAGGCTTATCTTTTATGTGCTTTTGTTTGTGTGTGAGTGTTTCTATATATGGTATGTAGTCCTTATATTTTGATCATCCCTCCTTGTAAAGTCGGAGAAGAAAAAAATAAATATTTCATAATACGTGCCATGGTCCCAATGTAAATAGCACCATTTCCTAACGGGAAGTTCTCAAATAGAGTTGGAGAATATGTAATGCAATGTAAAAGTTGAATCATACCACTTTTTTTTTTTTTTCATTTAGAGTTGTAAAAGGACATACATAATGAAGGGGTTCACTTTTAAATATTTGGATGGATTTACACGTAAGAAGCATATTTCCGGCAGTAGTCGATTTGTTCTAATCAGAAGAGAGATAATTCTGTGAAGGATAAGAATACATGATGGATAAATCCAAGCCTGGTTAAAATAAAACAAAAGCATCCCGTTCCTGGAGACACATTCAGCTCGGGGTCGATAGCTGGAGGCCCCTCCTGCAGATATTCTTGTCCGGAGGATGACGTGCTATTTCGGCGTCAGTCTTAATCTAGTGGCTTCGGGCCAAGCTGGAACTGTCTCCAGTCGGGTTAAAATTAACGACGCGCCGTCTGCATGGCTTGCCGTCATCTGGCGAAAGGTAACACGAAGGTAAAGTGTTACGAAGAGATAGTCCTCTCTTCTTCCCCATTCGGTTTTGGGCAGTTCCTGTATGACTCCAGTTAGTTTTCGAAACAGCCGAAAATTGATGCTTTAACAAGGTTGTTCAACGAGAGGGGAAAAACAAACACTTAAACATAATCTAAAAGATTATTTTCACTACCAATGAATATAGAACTATCATATCTTCTATTATCCGTCTTCATTGGCTTCTGCGAACCATCTTCTGTTGGCAAGCGCTTTCGGACATTGTCCATCTTCTTGGCCGAATACACCGAGAGACCTCTACTGTTACTAAAACGAACACAGAAACGTACACAAACAGACGACACACAAACCGATAAAAACTACAAAAAAAAAATACATAAGACAGTATAATCCATAGTCAGACACTATCAAACACAAACACATTTACAAAAAACTTTCGGAACACTTAGAACACCTCAACAAAGGAGATTACAACTATAATTCTTATATAAATATTATTTATTTTGTGGTCTTTAATCCCACGTAAATTTAGATAATTTTAAGTGCAAGGGAACAGAATAAAAAATCTAACTGTCCCAGCCAGGACTCGAACCTGGATCCCCTGCTATCCGGGCCAAGTTATTGGCCCCCAAATTTACCACTTATGCTACCGAGACAAGTCTGATAAGTTATTAAATTCCCCGCACTAGTGTCGAGAGTCCAACCTCCGAGGCCGACGAATATATCGCTTATGCTCGGAGGAGCTGACATTGTCAAGCTGTTTAAATGACTCTTCTTAATTTACTTTTATGTAAATTAAGAAGAGTCATTACTCCGAGCATAAGCGATATATTCGTCGGCCTCGGAGTTTGGACTCTCGACACTAGTGCGGGGAATTTAATAACTTATCAGACTTGTCTCGGTAGCATAAGTGGTAAATGCACCGGCCCGGATAGCAGGGGATCCAGGTTCGAGTCCTGGCTGGGACAGTTAGATTTTTTATTCTGTTCCCTTGCACTAAAAATTATATAATTCTTATAACTCTCGCGTTTGACAGACCTTATCGTCGACAAAGCGACCGTTACAGCTAAACGACTCTTATACCTGACGCATCCGACCAACCCATAGAATACAAACGGAGTTGAATACAGACAGTGACAGTGAACACATGTATTCGGCCAGAAGATGGACAATGTCCGAAAGCGCTCGCCAACAGAAGATGGTTTGCAGAAACCAATGATGTTAGATAATAGAAGGTATGATACTTTAAAAACACCTTGAAGAATTTAGAAGAAACTTTAAATTGCTCTGCTAGTTTGGTATATTTTCTGTAATGATATGTAAACTACTGTGTAAAGAAAAAGAAAAAAAAAACTGTAGTTACCTACGCCGTATAAAAGATATATTTGTATTAAAAGATTTCCCGTGTGGAAATCATGCTATTCATAATTATTACCATGAAGTGAATTTTGAACTATTTTAACAGATCACCACCAATTTGACATCTTACATATAGCTAAATATGTGGTTCGTTTAAGATTTTAAGTATTTATATATATATATNTCCTGCAATTTTAAAATAATGAAACGAAATATTTAGAGATTTAAAAAAAAATTAAAAAATTAATGGATAAGTTTATTAAGAGCTGAAATCCATTGGGAAGAAGAACAGAGGAGGGGGGGGGGTGGTTAAAAGATAAAAATTTTAACCCCCACTCTGTAGCGAATTTTCCGGCTAGTCTTAAGCGAATTTTAGTGGTCATACGTTTAACGTTCAAGTTCATTTACGCTAGTTAATTAATTTTCTCATTTACTCTCATATACATTCATCTTTAATGAAACATGGGAAATCTTTTTAGTATATGCAGCTCCTACTTGACGGACTTGTGAAATAATAATTGTACAGTACTTAAAACATGAGTAAGTTGTGAAAGTGAACCATTTGTTGCGTTAAAAAACTTTCACCGCTCCTGTTTGCGGAAAATTTAGGTGGTTATTTGTCCCCCCCAATGTGACTTGCCCCATGGTATGGAATTCTCAAGATTCCAGGCCGAGTCAGCTGTATATCTCCGTGTAGTCGTGAGTTGTGGCTCTGGAGGGTGCCACTGGTGCTCCATTCCAGAACTTATCCCATCAGTCCTGAGAAAATCCCCTACACCTATAATTTCTCCCTCTTGTCATCCATTCCCCCAGTATTGGGTTAGCCAATAATCTATCACATAAGTTCTGGAAGTATCAGTTTCGAACTGGGCGAAATTCCTAATACAATCAGTATATACGGCTGCATATGCATTTTATTCTTAATTAATAGGGGCTGGAGGCAAAATAAAAAATAAAAAGTGAAAATTTTTTAACTCTTCTCTATTTGTTCACGTAGGCTTCGACGGTCGTCAGATGTATTTACCGTTTCTTCTTCCGGGTTGGACCGTGTCAAGTTGTTGTTATTTGCCGAGCTTTCGCACATCATGTGATGACTTCTTCAGGGCTGAATAGAGAATGATTCTCTTTTCACTCAATAATTTTCTTTTCAGCCCTGAAGAAGCCATCACATGATGTGCGAAAGCTCGGCAAATAACAACTTGACACGGTCCAACCCGGAAGAAGAAACGGTAAATACATCTTCTTTATTTCCCAGTATTTACTCACACATAATCAGTATCTTTTAGCAAAATATTTTTTATTTATTTTTGTATTCGCAATCAAACAATGAAAATAAATTAGAAAGGAAGCGATGAATAGGCTTAGCCGAGGGATCAGTTCGAGACACTGAAACTAATCTGGAGCTGCAGGTTTGATTTTATACCCTGGAGGCCATTTTCTATCGAAAAAATAAAGGGTTTAAAAGCCTTTCAAACTTTCTTAAGGGTTTATTATAAGGTTTAAAGAAAAATGGAGAGGAAACCTCAACAAACGAGTTCAGGTCAAAACTATTTAACATTTTCAGTACAACTTATTGTTTTCCGGTAAATATTTAATTTAAAATCCTGAAGATGCGTCACTCGATTCGTGAAACTGGTAGAACAAAATAAAGAAAATTGAAATATAACTGTTTATGTATTTTAGCATTAAGATACTTAAACATAACATGTTAGAAATCTAATTTTCTAAAAGTTATATAATAAAACATTTTTACTGTCATTAGGGAAGATTATTATGAATTATTCTCTCCTCACCTAGGACCTAGGATGAAGTCGTAAAATAAAAATTAAAAAAAACTTCAAATAGGGATTACCACATAGGCATGTACAACTCATCAGTGTAGTCGAGGGCACATTTGGCAAAGTGATACAGTAATAGTATGGAATTCAAAAATAAAATACATATCTATAAAAATAAAATTAGATTACCATTTTATAAGTTATTGGTAATCTTGGAAAAAAGGTTACCAATAATTTATTATTATACATTTAGATTAATTTTAAGTCTTACATTAATGAAAGAGATTACTTAAATAACACCCAATATTAATCGCAAAAATGGGATCTGTGTTAAGGAAGTTCTTTGGGAAATTAATGGATCACAAGAGCAACATGTAGCCGAAATCGGCCTAGAAACCATTTCTAAGTGACAACAAATTACGCGAGATAAAATCTACTCCGAGGGTATTGTCCAGTTCCATGTCAACTGACCGTAAGAGAGAAGTGGTATTAGCCAGACTAAGAATAGGACACACAAGACTTACTCATGGCTATATAATGGCAAAGGATAACCCACCCATTTGTGAGGTCTGTGGACAACTTCTTACCATCAAACATATATTTACAGAGTGCCTAAAATATAAAGAAACAAGGAAAAAATATAACTTAAGTTGGGACTCTAGACGAAATTCTATTGGATGACGATAAAGTCATCGACTCTGTAATGAACATTCTGAAAGAGGGCAGGGCTATTGCATTTTTAGTATGCTTCTTTTACATTCTCTCTTCATTTTTTTTCTTATAAATTTCAGTTCCCAAGTACAAAGAAATTACTATGTACATCCACATAACTATTTGCATCAACAATACATTACACCTCACTATGACTACGAAATTCTTCTTCTTGAAAATATCTTCCCGCTTCTAATAATATCTCCCTAGCGTTAATGACCAAAGGTTGACATGCCATTTAAAAAAAAAATAAAATAAAATAAAATTCTAACCTTATTTACTGTTTTTTTTTCTTTGTTAATACCAAAAACCACCCCAAAAGTTAGTTTTGTTACTCCCAAAAGTTCTTTTCCACTCTAGCAGCTGTTTTGATTGATATTGACACTTGGATTTTGACATGTGCAGTACATGAGCAGAGGACAGGTGGCGACAAGGAGGGGTGGCTGTTCCAAGGAGATATTTGCGAGGTGTGTGGGGGAGGGCCAATCGACGAGCCTCATATGAATCGATATAACTGGCGGGAAAGGGGGAGCTGTCAACGCGGGAAATAGCTGTCATTCCCGAAGTAAACTACAATTCCCCCCCCTCTAGCCAATTAGTGTCTCTTAGTGGCGGAGTGGGAGAAATAGCTCTCATTCGGCCCTTGCTTATCGCGAAATCGAATTAGCCTCCCGATGATTATTGCAATTCTGTCCTAACCTCCGTACAAGACTTTTGGCTTCCCTGAACTTGAATGGTTATTCTGTTTTAAAAAAATGCCAAAGTCATCATGTAGTGAATTATCGCATTTTAAACTTGACATTGAGGATAATGCCACTGTTAATCTGTTTCCCCTGAATTACAAAGTTAATATTTAATAATATTTTTAACTTATGTCCAGAATGCGTTGTTGTTGGTTTGTGACTAATCCGTGCTTCCATTCAAATAAATTTTTCTTCAACCTAGCTCATTGCTTCAACAAATTATTTATTAGTATCATCAAGTTTTTTTTCCAGTTAAATAAAACTATCCTCCTAATGAAGTATTAAAATTTTTTAATCTAATTTCAGGCTTCTGTTAAATTTTTTTTTTCTTTTAAATTTTAAACGGTTTTTGATAATTTCATTCAATTTCATGGTAGCCTAATTAAAAAAATCAGCATTAATATATCCTAACACACGTAAAAAAGTTCTAACTCATACTTCTTGGGTTCATCATTGGGTGATAATTCTACATTTAAGGTTTACATAATAGTAGAAAATCATTATTTTGTTATGATTCAACTCTGGACTCTAGGAGTGTTGTTTAAGACGAGTAACAATATAGAAAATCGTTAAAATAATATATATGATGATACAATTGAAAAATATAAATTTTTTAAGTACTTAATTTTTCAATTTACAATAATTTATGTTTTTATAATAAATTGGGAGCCAGTTCTCACCCCCGTTAAATCCTGAGTAACAGACACCCCAGTCTATGCGTGAACGGTGGCGAGCATTACCTTGCAATAATTGCCTTAGGCACGCTCTGTCGGAGAATGGCGGAACATCCATCGGTATTTAGGCTGGCAGTCCCATCCGTGAATATCACTTGTCGAGAATCCCTGAAACAAAACCTATGTTATTTCGGAATGTCAAGAGGCAATGTCCCCGGCTTTGCTCAAGACTAAGTATATGGTTGTCGGTAAAAATTATGTAATACAACAAGACCAATGGATGTAGGTGCACGAGTATTTGGAAATCTTGGTTCAATAGTCATCTCAATAAATATATTTATAAAATATACTCCTTTAAATCCTTTATCTTTTTGAGAATGCTTTTGAAGATCTAGTTGTACAGAATCTAGGAGTAACTCACAGAGTAATGATCAGTCCAGTTCTTTAATACGGGTTTTTTAAGGTTTTACTCTCTCTGTTCCCACGAGTAATTTATGAAAGAAGGTCGTTGAGATAGATTACTGACCACATATGCTAACAGCTTGAGGGTTTTTTACAAGGGTAAGTCCTAATGTAGAACAGATTCCTCCCAGAATCGTAGGGCCAGCGATGTGAGAGGGATGGAGACTTTTGTGGACAGGACTTGTTGTAAGAAGTGACCCTAAAAGAGTGACTGAAGAATTAGTGGTAGTTTCCCACGAGACAGGGCAAGGCGGTAGCTAACGAGGACTGTCCCCAGAGAGACGCAAGGTAAACTGGAGGAGAAATTACAATATTATGAGGAGAGGTTAGTCAGGGACTCTTTCTTGGGAGCTGAAAAATTTAAATCTGATTTGTACAAAAATAAAATTTTTTAAATTAATTTTCGCCGATGTTTCGGTCTAAATTTCGGGTCTCCATCAGGGCAAATGGAGTGATGGTGAGAGAGATGATTTAGATACCGTAGTGCAGGAGACTCTTTCCATATTAGCCCATTTGTCCTGATGTAGGCCTTATGTTCAGGCCGAAAATTGGCGAAAAAAAAACAACTTTCTTTTTGTACAAATCAGGGCAGCATCTTTTCCACCCACCAGTCCATTAGTCCGGATGCAGAGTCTTAGCGACCAACTTGTCCAGTTTTATTCTCACTGACCTTTACTCATTTAGATAGAATTGCTTGGCGGAATTTTTTAATTATTATTTCGCATCGAAATTATGCTTTAAAGCAATCGTTTTGTTAGCACTGAGAGACCCTGAGCCTAGTCAAGAATACCTTAATGAATCATCTAATTCTAGAATTAGTGGCGGTAAAATTAACGTTGGCTGTTCTTATGACGGCTTCACGGAGTACAAATAGCCCGGGTCGTATCTTCAGGTTAATAGCTACTCCAACAGGTTCGTAAGAAACTTGCATCGTTAGAAGTGATACAATTTTAGTGGCATCAAACTTAATCTTCTTCTAATTAAGTTTTATATCATATCAGGAACTCGTATAATTTATCGAATTGCGGTTACGGAACTAATTATTGCTTTAAGAAAATGCCGAACTATGAGAACTATATTTATTAAGTTTAAATACTTTTTTTTTTTTTTTTTTTTTGCAATTTTTCGGTTAAAGGTTGTATGCAAGTTTTTTTCGGAGTGAAACATTCTGTTTCTACATTGGACATTACAATGACCAAAAATAAGCAGCGCTGTTTTTTCTACTTCATTGCAGTCGTCTTAATGCTTCTTCGCACAGCCCCTCGAATCCCACACTGAGTTCAGGCAGTAAGGCTGACCCACCCGCTTTCTGATTGGCTTAGACACTGCAGTGACCAGGAACAGATTCATCTTGTTGTTATCCTCTGATCGTGTTCAAGACTGATATACATTTTTCGGAATTTAAATATTCATGTATGTGTAATTGTTAGCTTCATGATAGCGCCGGGCTGAATCTTTTGTCCTCCGGCAACTCGTACCGATGACCGTCACCTAGTGGAATGTTCTCTGGAAACAACAGAAGTAATAATATCTTCCTTTGAGAATTTGGCCAATGGGTAGCCAGAAGACATTAAATGACTACCTAATGACTCCAGAAAGAGAGGATTTGCCAACACTCAACCTTATTCTTTCGGAAGGAGAAGACGTTAAAACTTCTTTGCTTTTCCTCAGGACTTATGAGAGCTACAGGAGTCGTGGAAGTTGTCTGCTAACAGAGATCACTCTCCGTCCGAAGAGATGTCAATAGACACCACTCACTGGAGGAAGGGCTCTCAAGAGTTTGGGCTCTGTTGACATAAAGCAGTCGACTCTGTCAGCCGCCGTCACTACCACCAAGTCCTCCATCTCCTTCTTCCTCTCATCCAGGACATTTGGGGGCGTAAAAAGGACTCTCTGATGACACTGAGCGGGAAATACCCTTTCAAGTCGGTCCCATATTCGGATTAAAATTTACTTTTTCCTACAGCTTCTCAGATATCTCCTTTGAGACTAGCTCAGGACAGTCCAAAGGCCTGTGTCCAACCGCTCTGCATGTGGTGACAGATTTGGACTGTAGGAGATAAAGAAGGTGGGTTTGTAAGCCATCAAAGTGGAAATATTTATTGTGTAAAGGAAAAATTGACCATGTGGTGTATGGATGCATCTATAATTGAACTGGTTTACTCTGAAAGGAACAGAAAGAAATTAACGAAAATTTTGTATTTAATTCCAAGATTTCATTTTTCAATAAAAGCCAACTTTAATGTTAAAAGCCATTTTAGCAGAAAGGATCAATTGTGTCATCACAACGAAAATGTAAATATGTGAGGATGGAATGGTGTAGGAAAAATGTTTTAAATATTTCTTTTTATTGTTTCTAACATCATTCGATATATTTACCTTTTCTTCTTTCGGGTTGAACCGTGTTAAGTTGTTCTTATTTGCCGAGCTTTCGCACATCATGTGATGGCTTCTTCAGGGCTGAAAAGAATTTCTCTTTTACAACTCTCATTCTCTTTTCAGCCCTGAGGAAGCCATCACATGATGTGCGAAAGCTCGGCAAATAACAACAACTTAACACGGTCCAACTCGGAAGAAAAAACGGTAAATACATCTGACGACCGTCGAAGCCTACGTGAACATCATTCGATATCCAAATAATTAGAATTTTATTGTATTAACACAACTGGTTCTAGTATATGCATTTATGTAACTTTCCAGCCATGAAGATAGCTTGCATTGCAAATTTTCGTTTATTTAGTTGTACTAGAATTCAGATTAATTAATTAAGTTCTGGAAGAGGGGTAATGAAAGATGTATAATGTAAACACGAGAGGTTTTTGTTTTGTTTATTTTTTTGCGTGTTAGCCTTCCATTCAACCACTTAGGGTCATGGAGGATGGGGCTATCTACAGGTTGCCACCCTATTTTAAACACCCATGGCTCAGGACAAGCTTCTATATTATAAATAAAAGATAGACCTGNGAAACGTTGGCAGATAATCCTTTATTAAAAAATACATTTTTTAAATTTGTGTTTTTTGGATCTACCTTGACCGAACCCCAACTAAAATTATCTAAGGTTAATGCATATGTAATCCTAAACAGAAGGTAATTTTGGCAATTAGAATATATTTTTTAAAGACCTTTTTGGTTACAACCATTAGAGATAAAGGGAGAAATTGTTCTTTATTTCCCCTGTAATATTTACCGCCGTTCTCACGAAGGGAATTAGTTCAGAGGTTGAGTTCGGAGAAAGGCGACCGGAATCTTGTGGACGATCGATGCACCGGTTGGATTATGCAAATCTTAAGTGTTAACCTAGTTCAGATAAAAATGTACGGTTTCCTTATGTATGTTATTGCCGACAACAGCCAATCTGATTTAATTTTTTTTTTTACATATAATAGATGAAAAATTTATTTTTCTGACATTTATCCTCTAAAACATTTATTGTAAAAGCACAATTAAGGGTATATTTAAGAATGTAACTGTGATTGTCGAGCATGTCTCTTACTTTTCCTTCCCAAACGGTCTGGAGCGAGTCGTAGCGAGCTTATCTTTACCACCATTTTCACACTGATAAACAGTTTGTTTTGACAATTAGTCATTTACTCTTAACTAAGTCCATCTATACGTAAAAATGATAAATCTGTTATTTAAGCTGTTTCTTTTATGGTAAAAAGGGCGGGATTTGAACCCGCGGCGTCAGGATTGCGAGACCCGTACGGATCCCCTGAGCTAGTACGAGAGGTTTAAAACTAACTTTGGCACAAAAGAAAAAGGCGATAAAGAATTGCCATAGAGAAATTGTGAAAATATAATAAGTTTTCCTTAATTATTAGCGTGAGGCTATTCGGCTCGGGTAAGATCCAGTTAATTACAGCCCAATGGAGGTCAGTTTTCCCCGTGATTTATATGTCACTTGGGAAGCCAAGCCTTCGGAATTTATAGGGGAGAATTTGAGGAATTTTATAGCCGCCCAACTAAATCCTCAGTGGAGCAGATAAAGCGTTTATAAATATTAGTCCCGCCTGGATTCGCGGGTCGATGTGTGGAAGCTGTCCACCTATATCTGCCCCAAGAAAAAAGGGAGCAGCGGAAAAGGCCATATTTCAGGGGGATGATAAACAGTTTTCACTAAATCACAAGAGCTAGTGAATAAAATATACTATTTTATATTTAAATTCATCTCCATCTATGGTTTAAAAAAAAGTCTAGCATAGGACTGATGATGACACTAGTTTTGAATCTGAAGATGCACTTATAATATATCAGTTAACTGTGGAAATAGCATTCGTTAGTCCGATGATAAAATATCCTGGATTCGAGTCTGGACCCTCCTGTCCTATATCTGAACTATCAGTTCCAAATACAGCCACTAGGGTGCGGCTAGAGTAAAGTAAATACTGAAAATCATAGGTTCATCAAGTAGTACGGGTAGGAATAGGTCTTTGAGGTCTGACCAAGCGTACATAAGACCCTTATGATGCGCCTAAAATATCCTCCAGATTATATACTAAATAACCTCGTAAAAAAAAAAAAAATTCTTTACAGAATATTTGGAAGATTTATCTGTCATATACTCTAGACAAAATGTAAACAAATTTTTTGTTCTAAATTTCCAATTATTTTTTGCCTGACTCATAATTTTTTATGCAGAGAACATTATCAAACATTATTTTGTGACAATTAGCTATCAGTTCTCTTTTTGTGACAGTACATAAATTAAACATACGTATTGATATGCATGGAAATAAAAGATAATAATATAANGCTACATATATATATATATATATATATATTTGTACTGCTCCCGTAGAATACTTTTTTGTGGCTCGAGATATCTCAGTCATTTCGAATGACACTAAGCTAAAACCTTTATTTCTTGCCGCATTATGTTCTATGATGGTGTACTCAAAGGGAATTAATTGTATAAAGGCCTTTGCAATGAAATACATTATTTCAGAAATATACTAGGATACCATTAACATTGAGATTCTAGCAGTCCGAATAATTCTCTTTTGGGGGTTAGAGTAGTGGAATTAGCAATACTTGCCGAAGATTGGCTATTCGGTGTGAGAATGCGCTGTAGATATAAAAAAACATAAACATTGCGAAATATTTGATTTATTTCTGAAACTTCGTGTAGTAGAAGTAGAGCAAAAAAGTGAGATAACACGACTGACATCATATAATTGATAACTATCTAACGATTCAGCTAACCGTCGTTTACTTTCGCGGATGTTCAGAATTTGAGTTACAACTTAACCATAAATTTGTATGGTTCAGGGGGAGGAAAAAAATGTTGGCTTCTGTAGACAGCTTGTGATGGACTAATTTAAGAAGTTTTTATTTTTTTTTTTCGCTGTGTTAGCCTCCCTTGCAACCACTTAGGGTCATTGGAGGGAGGGGCTATCTAGAGGTTGCCACCCTATTTTAAACACCCATGGCTCAGGACAAGCTTCTATTTATAAATAAAAGATTGACCTGTGCGGGATTTGAACCCGCGGCGTCAGGATTGCGAAACCCGTAAGGATCCCCAGATTTTATTTTTTATATTCTTTTTTTTTTAATGCTACATTTTTATTTGCATAGACATATAAAAATCGTATTGCATTACTTAAAGATAAAGAAATATTTATACATACATATCTATTCTTGCTTTGATCTTTATAATAACATTTTGACAGGATTATTTAAATGGAATAAATAAGCATGTGTAATAACACAGAGTAATGACCTTAATTGACAATATTTTACGTAGCCGGAAGAAAATATTGTTTTGCAACAAGGATATGCAAAAAAGAAAAGAAAAAAAAAAGTTGTTTGTTATGAACCCATCTTGACTATCCGATCGTAGTTATTTTATCATACTCAAAAGTGTATGAGTAGGTGTGTGTGCGTGCGCGCGCGCGTGCGTTTGTGTGTGAAGGCTCTAGTGCTCACAATTTATTTTTTGTTTGCCTTTCGTATAGGTATGCGTTACTGAAAGAAATAATTAGTTCGGTAATGGTTGAAACCTGATTCTATAGACAATAGGGTGATTTAGGGGAACATAGAAAATCGTGAATGTCTTATTGTATAAAGAGAAGCTATTTATATAACACTTACACCAATTTATTCTATATAGAATAAACCCTGGCTGTATATTTTATTGGAAACCAAGGGGTCTTGGACAGCTAACCTTCCATTTAACTATCATACCTTTTGTAATCCGTCTTCATTGGTTTCTGCAAACCATCTTCTGTTGGCTATGACCAATGAACACGGCTTACAAAAGTATGATAGTTATATATTCATTGGTAGTTACAATAACCCTTTAGATTATTAAACTTCAATTTTATTAAAATAATTTTAAACTCCAGCGAATGAAATTTTTCAACAAATGCAAGTACCTTAATAAATATATGTTCTTTTGATAAGAAATATTGGTTGATAAAGGGGAGGGGTTTAAATGAAACCACTCCAAAAAATATGTATTTATTTACTTAGTAAACATAGGAATGCTCTTTTAGTTTTTAAACTTTATCTAATTTTAAACTCTTATCTCCAAATTTTAATTGTTAATAAATAGTTAACATAATTTTGGGAAGAATTAAAAACTTTTTAAAAAATCGTATTTAATAACATAAGGAAGTATGGATTGTCAATGAAATGCATTTACCTGACAATACGTGCCATTCGCAATCCGTTCGCGCCAAACTAGTGCACACTCTTATATTTCCTCTGAAAGAAATGTCATTAAATGAGCTGGTGGTGGGGGGGGCTGTGGTGTTCTGGCGGTATTCCATAGATTCCACAACTGCCATAGCTAGCCAATGGAAATTCTCCAGTCGGCAAAGACATGGCCGATATTCCAGCTGCCAGGGATTCTGTCGAGTTATGCATTCTTATTTCGGCATCCCGTCAAGACTTCTGCAGATATTATACTCCAGCTCCAGAAAAAAAAAAGAGGGGGAAAGGAATTCTTTGTCACGCCTAAAGAATAAGGATCAAGATATATTCTCCTTCGTTTGGAAAAAAATGATAGCACAGGAAAATAAAAATATATATAAAGTAATATGTATTCAGATTTAATTATTGCAGTAAACCATATGTATATTCGTTCTACTCTCAAGGAAGAATAACCAAAAAATTTTCACCCCTAAATCGGGTGACTTCATCTAACCTGGACATTATATTTTGAATTGATTGCTTTGAGAATGTATGATAATCTCCCTTCCCTTACTTATTGCATCTAGTTACATCTGCACTTTCTTCAGTGGCGAAAATCAATGATGGAATATTAGCAGATTTGCCTTGAGGAGATACAGCTATTCTTGTTGGTACCATGGCCAGCCTCGTGATTCCTATGCTGCAGGTACTGGCTTCCCCAGTCCTCTTTGTGAACCATTAGTTACCAAAATTCCCTACAGTGTTCTACAGTACAAGTCCTGAGGGATTATTTATGTTACCTTAAGTATGTCTCCGCGAATTTATCACTAGTAATGAATTCTATTCTTGATTCATACAAAAGACCATAGGAAATAAAATTTTATTTGTAGGAATAAAGCAAATAATATTGATCAGCTTTAATGGAATAACAAGAATTTTATATTCCTGATGAACTTATTGACAATTAATGCATCCGATTTAACTAATTAAAACAAATTTTAAAATATTGATCTCAATTTAAGATATAAAAGTTTAAAAAACTTCTAAATATTTAATTAAAAAAAATTTTTTTTTGTGGTATTCAATCCCACGTAAATTATAACAATTTTTAGTACAAGAGAACAGAATAAATGTGATGAATGAATGTCCTGGCTGGGACAGTTAGATTTTTTATTCTGTTCCCTTGCACTAAAATTGCTAAATGTTTAATGTCATATGCGGGCTTTTTATTTTTACGGTTTCACGAATTTTAATCAATTGGGGGTCAATTAAGTGCCAGGATATTGTTCATGTCATGTGATTTCGATCTAACTACTGTACTTAAGTTTGGGAAAATTATACGAGAATCATAAACTTTTGTTTAATAGGTACCGTCTTAGCTGAGAAATTCTGTTCGGAACTCCTATGACAAAAACTGTCTTTATGTCCCTACTTACGACTGATTTTGACATAAAATTATACAACTATGTCATACACTGCAAATCCTTAAAAAAAAAAAAAAAAGTTGTACATTTACCTACCCAACACCCATAATGGCAAAATTAGCAAAAGTGAGTTCAGGTAAAGAATGGGTTTATGAAAACTCGAATTTGAATTTTTTATAAATACTATGATTAGAAAAAAAAAAAAAAAACTTATTTAAAAAAAGTGTATTTTTTTCAAAGATTATCTGCCAACATTTTGGCTTACATTGTAAACCATCTTCAGGGCTGCCTAACATGAATACGAGAGAGGACGTCCTGTCCCTAAGTTCACATTTCCATGACTGTTTTTATAATATAGTTAAGAATTTACTTAATGAGTATAGTACAAAAATGTCTTCTTTAGTACGAGGTTTTGATAAAATGTTATAGAACTTAATAGAAAAATGAATTTCATAATAAATAATGTTCTTCAAATTTAGAGGGAGACCAAAATTTAAAATCTGAATATACATTTTATTATTTGCATTACAAAAAAGTATACAACAACATAGGTGAAAAAAATCATTTTATAACATCTGAATTATATAAATAAAAAAAATGTATTTATAAATTTAAAAAAAAGAAAAAGAACAAGTATTAAGAAAAACATTTGTTATGTGTAAAGCGGGATGACAATTATTTGTTAAAATATTGAATCCAAATTCGGAACTTGGGCTTCTCATTGCAAGCTTTGGAATGAATACATTTTTATTTATAAGATTTTGATTTAAATAGAAAGAGGGAGTTTAGAGAGAGATCAAAATTTATATTATCTTTGTTGTTATTTGAGTTATAAAAAAGTGTAGACTGTAATTTTATCTATAATTTTTTTAAAAGCTTTTTAAGGAAGAAATTTATGAAAATAAATAGGATGGGTGAGTGCTTCCCCACTCTTTTTCCTGGCTAGTCTAGAGCAAAGCATAAAGGTCATAATTTTTATGCTTATTCATCTCTCTGCTTTTTAGTTGAATTTTTTAATTTACTCTCATTTATATTTAATGAAACATGGGAAATCAGCTTAAGAATACACAGCTGCTTCGTGATTTAAAAAAAAAAGAGTAATGCAGGGGTTTTAGTAAGAAAATTTTTTTAAATATTTTACTTATTATTAGTAATTT
>KZ807117.1:30970-60967 GCA_000696205.2 Oncopeltus fasciatus
CCAATCACACTGCCCTGTGGAACACCTGCTTTCTCAAGGAAGTGATCGAAGTAATCCGATCGGACCCTAAAGAAACGGTTAGAAAGGTAAGGTTTAAGGATTAGGTAGATGGTGGTTGGAATTATGGACTTGAGCCATTCGGATCCGTT
Organism: Oncopeltus fasciatus; assembly: GCA_000696205.2. NCBI lineage: Eukaryota > Metazoa > Arthropoda > Insecta > Hemiptera > Lygaeidae > Oncopeltus > Oncopeltus fasciatus. The sequence continues at coordinate 31,120 of KZ807117.1, forward strand.
CGGATCTCTCAATCCTGACGTTGCGGGTTCAATCCCGCCCTGGGCAAGCTTTTATCGTGAAAGAAAAGCTTGCCCAGGGTTGTGGGTTTTAAAATAGAGCAGCTACTTGCAGATAACTGTGTCCTCCATGATCATAAATGGTTGAAAGAGAAGTATAAAAATAAATAAATAACCTTTATTTGCAGCGTCGATAGACCAGTCCTATGACCAGTTCATCCAGAAAAAATCCATATTTTCTTTTCAAAGAATAAAACCCTGAATTCTGCTAGCACAAGAGAGGTTTCTATTGAGTGAAATGTATTTTCTATTCCTAAAATACACAATGAACATTCGAAGCTATTCTATTGTTGTAATTGGAACATACTCTTTGTAACATGACACGCTAAATCGTGGAGCGTTCAATTTTACTATTTATACCAGGTATATATTTCATATTTGATAGTTTTACAATTATAATATCTTACAATATGATTTATATTTAAATCAAGGCGGAGAAAAAAGTACTTCAGAGGAATTAATTAATATTTTTTTGTTGTAATCTATAAAGTTAAAGTTAAGGTTTACATTTCGTATTTAAATTTAGTTAACATTTTTAATTTGTTTTAAAAATCAAATTTTACGGTAAACTTGAATATAGGGCAGATGTTATTTATGTAGGGGGATACATTTTAGTATTTTGTTTCTTTCTGAGAATAAAAAGGAGAATGTAAGTGACTGAAGGCCGACCATATATACGTCTGAAGCGATGGGCCACCGCTACTTATGGGACCAACATTAATTACAGAGCCTGTCTTGCCTTAAAGAGCCCAAAGCTTTTTCTGCCTACAGCTGAGAGAGAGAGAGAGAGAGAGAGAGAGAGAGAGAGAGAGAGAGAAAGACACACTCACACGCTTCTTTTTACAAACAGTTAAATGAATTTGTTAATGACAAAATCACTCAAGGAGATTGAGAGGACAGATCAAAGGGTAAAATTATAAATATATTTGTTATGTTACAGTAAAAAGAAAATTAGTGAATTTAATAGATATAAAGTATATTATTCTAACATTTATATTCATTAAAATTTTATGAAAGTGAATATTTAAAAAAAAAAATTGCTGAGAATACAACTTCTAGGATTGAGCAGGTGATCTTTCTTAAATATGTAGATACTAACTTCAGTATTTTTGCTTTCTGTGGCATACTTTTTATGTATTTGTTTTCGGCTGAAATCAATTCATGAAGAGCTATTATTGCTATACAAATGTTAATACAACATAGTATGTGTAAAAAATAATTTTCTATAATTTTTGTTCTCTAATAAATTTGTGAAAAACACATATTGAAGAATAAAGATACAAAGGTTGAGCACTTCCTCACTCTTCCTTTGGCTTTCTTTACTGACAACTTGTTTGAACGAATTGTTATTAATTTTTATTTATATTCATCTTTAATGAACCATGGGAAATCTGCTTAGTTTAAACAGTTCCTGTCTGGTAGACTCTTTTTTCTTAATTATTTACAAACATTTCGAGGCAAGGAGCTATATCTGACTTAAATATACTTTAAAGAGTCAAACTGTAAATATTATTAAATTAAAGTATATTGCTTTATTAAAAAGATTTATTAAAATCTAAAATATTGACTCCCTTTGTATTTTTATTCCAGTTATTTTACCAAAAGGAGTAGAGTTAACTAATATGAGAAGTGTCACAGAAGGATCTATCTATCTTATTTCTGAGCTAATCTCTGTTCAAGTAATTGACTGGCACTGAAAGAAATATTGCATAAAACAATATCACCATAAGCCAAGTTTATATTCTGCTGTTTTTTTATTTGTTTTATTGTTTTAAAAATCATGAACTTATAATTAATTTTAATTAAGTAGTAAATTTTTTAAAAATTTCATTTCACTTCTCTTTTGAATGAAATTTTTTCTTAAACATTCAATGTTTATATTAATTCATTTTTTTAAAACTTATCTTTTATTTATTTTGGTATTAATCATTATTATTGTTAGACTTGCATTTTGTGTATCAAAACAATTTTCATTGCTAAATTTCTTATTTCAGAAAGAACTTCGCAATGAAGATTCTCATACTCATTTGCCTGTTGATTGGACTCTTCGCTCTAAAATGAGGTTCATAACAACCAAACCACTTCCTTGGTCTCTTGCTCTTAAAACTTGTGAAGAAGCTTCTGGAATTACTGGGTCTTTTTATTTATTTATTTATTTATTTTTAGATAGATTGAGTCAAAACACCCAAGTGTTTCCTCTCCCTTATATTCTTCCCACTTTTTCTAAAAATGGGCTGATCTTGTTTCAGAATTTAGGTTGAATATTAAGTTATATGTCCTCTGTACAAATCTTCACAATCTCTCTCTGTCTATATATATATATATATGCAAAATCAATGATTGTGTAGTGACTGCTAAGAACTCTTATTTAGCCAGCAAGCCAGCGGATGATATAGTTGGTAGACTACGTGATAATCACACTACTATTGGCTTATACAGTAGAATGCATGTTGGCCCAGGAGGAGACATCTCAGGATGGCTGGAGACGGAGGAGAAGACCCGCCTGGCTCTGGAGAAGAGGAAGACTGACGGCGACGGAAGGTACGTCCTGCCGTACAGAGTACCGGATGGGGGGAACTGGCAGCAGGGCTCTCGAGGGCCCGTCTACGCCAAGGCGACCTGCACGAGCGTCCCGGGCCGGGTGGTCTGCCGTCTCGGACGCTACACGTTCGTCATCAACAATGGGGAGCACAAGATGGAGCCGGAGGTCATCGAGCGCTTCGCCGCCATGCTCTACCACAGGTAAAGGCGCTCACTCCCCCCTGAGCGCTCCGACAAGCAGGTAAGAAGGTCTTCTGGAGCCCACCGCCATTGCTATAGAGCAACCCTCTAGAGGAATCCAGAGTACATTCTTCACGATGCTAGCAGAGGGTGTTAACTTATGCCTATAATGTGAGTAGATATTTTACTTACTCTATTTCTACAAGTACAAACACAAGATTGGGGGAACTTCCGCAATAACTTGAANATTCAAGTTCAAGGTATAAGTTCAAGGTCAAGGCCAAGGTATAAGTTCAAGGTATATACTTTAATAGTGTTATACCTTGACCTTGAACTTATAACTATACCTTGAACTTATATATGTAGTCAGGAAAAAATAAAAATAGATATAATTTAATGTTATTTTGACTGCTTGTCCTATGTCCCTTTGGACACTACCCATTGTATCATAATCCAATAAAAAATGATATTAAGACATTGAAATAATATCTTCACCTAAAATTTGCTCTAGTTGTTTTTCAGTCATTGTTTTATTTTTTCTGTAAAATGACTGGTTAATTGCCAGAATTTAAAAATTAGCTATAAAACCCGCAGTATTCATATTGATTATGTCAAAATATATGAGATGTGAGGGTAGACAGAATGAATTTGAGTAATTTCACTACATCCAGACTAAAAGCTATTGTGGCTCCTGAGTATTTCATGCATCTTTATTAAAATAATGAGTTTTGCTTTTGATAAGAAAATCATTGGTATAAATTAAATAATGTTTCACTGTTATTTCTATTTTTCTATGTTATTGGATAATAGACTACTTACAGGTTTGTTCGTTGTATTGACTGGAAATCTGATCCTAGAGTAGATACCAGTCTTAATGGCCAATTTCACCAGTCTTGTCTTGTTTGGGTCCAGCCAAGTTTTCCATGGTTGCAAGTTTTTCCACGGCATAATGTTAGACGCACTGGAAAGCCTTCGCCCTTCTTAGCTCATCCAGATATCAAAGCAGCGATTCATGGTGATTGGGCTAAAAGTTTTCATTCACTTATTCAGGTAAAAAAAATTTGAAATAAAAATTCTTAAAAAATTAATGTAGGGTCCAAAGAAAGTTATAAAATAAAAGTAAAATGAAATGCTTGTTTCATTACATTTTACAAAAGTTTCCTGGTTTATACTAATTTCTTTATCTCTTTGATTTTATAGGTTTTATTGTGTAGTACCAAGCTTATCACTACATAACTAGAACTTAGTAGGAAGTAATAATTTTTTAATAATCACTTTACAGTATTTGTCTAAATAAGAATAATCTAAGTTTTAAATAAAATTAGTGTCAATTTTCAAACAGGTGTACTTGATAAATTTATTTTGAAGAGCTGTTCTTCCAATAGTGAACCAAGTTTGACAATCTATGATTTGTTTTGTTTTATGCGTAATTAAATTAATCGTAAGAAATGCTACCTTGAAGCTCATTGCTCATAGGCTTATAATCACCAGGAAAAATTATTAAATTTAGAGAAAATAGTTGATTGACACCCTCATAATGTTCTACACGAATGCTTAATATTTAGTATGTTTGGAGTTGGAACTGTTTCTCCATAGCATTCAAATCCGTTCTCTGACCAATTTTTATTTGAACTGTTAAGGGACCACAGATTACAAGGAAAACAGGCAGTAATCAATTACTTGTATCAAAAGTTAATAGCACAAAGTTTAGTGGAATTCGTTCCAGCATTATCACAAGTATGATTGAGTTACTAAAGTCACATTTCCTCAGATGGGGAGCTTAGGAAAAAATAAGATTACTGTAGAATGGGGCATGGCTGACCTGCTCAAATATCTGATTTCAAGACTCTTGTCATTTATAGAAAAGATAATGAAAGATATGTCATTTATAGTCCATGAATACTTATCCTCCCAAATGACTGATTTAAAAATAGACAAGTCACAGTTGCTACATCATCAGGAAAATTATACTTCTCAAACAAAACATAAAATAACACAATTTTACAAGAGATAAAATTGGAGCATGAAATGAGCAGAAATTGTTGCAGCAAAACCAAATTTTGTTTGTACCCTGTTCTTAGTCTACACATGATTCTTTGACAAGCTCTCCTTGAATCAATTGCAAGGATAAAAAACCATTTTAGTTTCTGGCAAAGACTCCCTATTAGTTGAGTTTTTCATACAAGGGCAACTGTACTTCTTCATTTTAGACATTTAGAGCACAAAATTTGGAGAACTATCCTCATTTATCCCATTTACAGAAATAGCAATAAGCTTGATTGTTGTAATTATTGTGGGATCTCACATCTTGCAGAGGCGTTTAAGATATTCTCCAAAAAATTTATTGAAAAAGTCTTTATTCCAAAAACATTATACATGATAACCAGTGTGGTATACCGGGTTGATGGAGACTCGGGAGTAACACCAAACTGTAGAAAGAAGAAATAATGGCACTGATTTGCCCATTTTATTATAGTGCACTACTAAGAGTGGCTAGGCTATGTAAAAAGAATGTTGAGCAAACTAGTTATATTATGTTCAAGAGGACCCAAAAGTATTGGGAGGCATAGGATTGAAAGAGAAGACCAGAAATAAAGAACTATGGAACAATATTGTGAAGAAATCCAAATCACACTTAAAAGAGCTGCTCAGTAAGTAAGTTGGTATATATGAAAATATAAAAGAAAACACTCGCAGTTGATTACCTGAAAAAATAAAATCAAATAATATTAGGAAATTAATATATTCATCTTTACAAAATATATGGATACTATATTTAGAATATATACTTTGAAGGGTTTCATTCATAACTAAATTATTATAATGGATATATACATACAAAATACAGTTTAAATCACAGTAATTATAGAAGTACATTTTATCATGGACAAAGACAATTCAGTGCACTTAAACATATATGAATATCTGCAGAGGTACAAAAACATTTATGTTCATTCGTATTGATACACTTACATACATTACAAAATTAGACACGAGATTAGATCACTCCATGTTTCCTCTTTCTAATTTTAACTTATTTATAATGATAGTATCTTATATTATTCATATAAATCTACCTTTTATTATTCGTAAATATTATTCAATGTGCTATTTTTCATAGACTCAGTTGCTCTGTTCCACCATTACTCATGAATATTTGGAATTTATTTGGCTTAAATGTATATAGCCATTTATTTTTTTCTAATAAAATGCTGAGCAATGGAATTAATTTTGTTATGTGACAGAACTCTATGTGATTCCTCTATATCAGTTGAAGACTGAAATATTTTAGCTATTGTAAAAACTTTCCAATTCTAATTACTTACTCAACAATTTGTTCTTTATTTTTGAGGTAATTGTCATATTAATAACTCTCATTAAATTTCCTACATTAACTATATTTTATTTTTCATATTGCAGTGCCACTCTCATATTTTTCCTTTTCTTGACTGTTAATTTTTCAAAATTAACAAATTTGCTTTTACATTTGTAAAATGTGTTTTAGTTAGTTCGAGCTAGACATTGCCCCTACTTCTACATGACATCCAATTCATTTACTTGTTTGTTTCGAGCTGCAGGCATAAACGGCTCTCAGCAAATGAATGCTGTAATTTGTCCTACTACAAAAGGATTTCGCAAATTACTTACAGAAGATGGTAAGTTGCCTTTGTTAAATCTCTCATTCCCATTAGCATATTAGCTTGTTCTGTCTTTTTTTTTTTTTTTTCAGTTAATGTAAACTATATTCAATTTCATTATATGTTTTTTTTTGTTGGTATTCGGTCAAGGTATATCCATAAAAGTACAAATTTTGAAAAATGTGTATTTTTTAAATTACCTGCCTACATTTCGCCGTACATTGTAAGCTATCTTCAGGGCTGTTGAAATACAATATCATAAGAATAAAAATAAAAAAGTAAATGATTTACTATATTATAAATAGGCCTTCTTAAAATCCACAACCAGAAAATCCCCTCCAATATTAACTTTCCCGTATCTAAATTGAGTAAATTTCTCCTTCCATCCTTACAGATTCTTATGCAACAAAACCCATATGACATAAAAAACTCATTTGTCCTAAAAACACAGCTTGAATCTTTACTTATCCTAAAGACTATATTCTTTGCTCTTTAGACGTCGAATCTCTCTTCACTAATATACCTATTGATAAAGCCCTTCAATTTACTGATAAACATTGGAATACAATCCAAGACCACGGTCTACATATTTCAAGTCCTTTTCCCTATGTTTTACGTCCAGCTATCTCCTTTACCAAGGTAATTACTATAACCAGATTAACGGTTTGGCAATGGGAAATAACCTTGCTCCCGACATTTCAAACATTACCCTCAATGACCTTTTAGACTCTATCCTTCCAACCTTTCATAACAACATTTTCTTCCTTAAAAAATATGTTGATGACCTGTTCCTTATTCTCAATTCAGAAAAAATCCCCCAGATCCTTACTGCATTTAACTACAACCCTCGTCTCAAATTTACCATTGAAATTGAGTCTGACTATCAACTCCCCTTCCTTGACACCCTTATTATCCGTAATACCAATGGCTCTATCTCCACTGATTGGTACATCAAGCACACTTACTCAGGTTCAGACGAGTGAAGGAGACCTCCACTTTAACTCAGATGAGGGTGAGATCACCCTCATCATTAAAATTCCTTATTCCACTCCTAATTGCCATGGTTCTTACATCGGGCAAACTAAAAACCATATTTTCCATAAAATTAACAATCATAAAAATGACATAAAGAAAAAACTAATAAAAACTGCCCTCACAAAACACGTTTTTCATGAAAAATAAACATTTGACTTCGAGAACATTACCATTCTTTCCTCTAAACCCTATGAACACAAAAGCCTTTTATTTGAAACCGTTCACATTACTTACAACACAATCCAGTTAACAACAGAAATGACAAAACAAATTTCTTCATCTTATTCTAACATTTTCAACATTCTGAAAAACCATTAGCCATCCTTCAAAATTAACCTGTCTAACATTTCTCCTAGTTTCAAAAGTTACTTATCCGCAATAATGCCATACCTTTTTTTGATTGCCCCTTTTGAAGCAGGCCGCTCTCCCTTTGTCTTACCGCCTCTTACCCCCCTCCCTTTCCACCTCTCACGGTGTCCATTTCAATAAAAATTTCTCACAATTTCCTATTATTCGAGTATTCTTTTCTTCGAGTTACCGAAGTATTTTCCTCTTTCCAAGATTCTTCACACCTTCCTCAACTCTTTTTCAACAGCTTCCTTTTGTTCTCATCAATTTGACCAGTCTCCTCAACATACAAACCGCTTGAACTTCCCAGAGCCTTCTTGTTCTCCAGATTGATTTGAGATTTCCTGCACAGACACATTTGCAGCATTTCTCACTTTTTTTTATTGTAGTAATTTCACTTGATACTCCTGACATTTTTACTGGTGTTATACAGGCTAGAATTCGACTGTGGCATTCTTTCTTTTATCTCTGTAGGCGCGAGAGATTTATTTCAGTCCTCATCGTCTTTGATTCAAAGCTACTGTGGTATTCGGTCATTAATGGAGGAATAAGTTCTTGTTTCATTGATTTCTTATTAGATGCAATACGCTCACTACCTTAAACAAATAATTTTTCTTATCCTTCCCAATTGAAGTTGAATAGTTCATCTCTTTTGTCTTGATGTTATCCTTCAGCTTTATTTTTGGTTTTTGGTAATCCCAAGAGGTTTTATGTTTTGGTATTTAACTTCGCTTTAACTTTAGCTTTGTTATCTCTTGGATCCCTTCTTGTCCTAAAAATAAGTTTTACATCCTCTTTAAGTTTAATCCTCACTTGTAAATCTTTAATTTTCCCAATAACTGGTTCAAAAATGGATCTAAACCTCTTTTTTAACCCTTCAACTCTATTCCTGACAGTGCTGCAAGCATCGACATTGCATTCAAAATTCATGGTTTTTGATAAAATTGTTCCCAAATCTGTTGAAAGTCTGTGAATCCATTCTAATCCCATGATATTTGCAAAATTATCTTCCATAACATAGAGAGAAATTAGATGACTTACTACCGTCTAACACGAATTATTTCAGGACCACCTTACTTAATGGGTTCACCTGTGTATGACACAATTCTAGTACCAGTCTTTTCTAAAGGTATACCCAGGAATAATTTATAAAACTTCTGGCTACTGATTATTGAAACAGTAGCACTTGTATCTATAATAAAGTTTTCTGTGACCTTGCCTTCTAAAGTTAAATCAACTTATTATTGCCAATGCTATTGTCATTCTTTGCTTGCCCTGCTACCTCATGATCTGATACATTTTGCTCTTCATTTTCATTATTTTCAGGGCTATTCTCAAATGACCTAACCTTAATTTTATGTGCCGTACATACAGATTCAATATGAACTTAACTTTTACATCTGAAACAAATAGCATCTTTAAACCGGCTAGATGAACTCGTATGATTTCGGCATCCACAGTGAGCACACTTTGTGGAAAGTGCAGTTTTCTTGTCAGTCAGATCTGTACGAGAGTGAACTCTAGCCAGAAATTTCTCAGCGAAACTAACATTTTCACATTATTACATTGAACTGCAGCCGCTCCATTCTTATTTAAATTGAAAACACTAGCTAGCTCAACTGTTAATTTAAAATTAAGCTCTGCCTTGCTTAAAATTAGTAAACGGAGTTCTTCGCTTTGCAGACCTGCAATTAACTGGGTACAAAGAGCCTTGGAAACCCAATTCTTGGGAAACTTGCAATGACGTGTCAATCGGTTTAACCTGATACTGTACTCTTGAACAGTTTCAACAGAATTTTTTCGATTAAATTTTATACGCTCAGCAAATATATTCGGTGTTGGGTCATAAAAATTTTGAATCAAACTCTCTAAAGCCTGAAAAGTTTTTTCCTCTGGGTTTCCAGGCTCCCTTAAGTCACACAACTTCCCATAAGTAATTTTGTCCAACCATGTCAATAACACACGAGTTTTGTAATCTTCTGGGGTCCGGTTAACGTGGAAATCATTTTTTAGCTCACATATGTAGGTTCGCCAGTGGACTGGGTCCCCTTCGGATATTGGAAGAGATAGTGGCACCAGCGGAGGCTGATGTGCGGTCATCTCCGGTGGATCACATACCTCAGGTAGATCTCTTACCACTTGCTCTTCCATCCTGCCCGCAGCACCAGTATTATATTTAAAAGAATTCTTTTTAATGCTTTTATTGGGAACTTAGTAACAAACTGAACCTTTTTAACCTCAACATATGTATAAAAATATGATTATTATAATTTATATATACGACATTTACTTCCAATAATTTCTTTTTATGGAAAGCTCTATCACTTCACAAGAAAAGATTAGTTGTCTTGTTAGTGTCATGATTCCTTTAAGGTGAAGTGAGCTAAACTAAATTTGAATAGAATAGTTTGCAGGAGAGTTGGAGTAGAAAAATGCCAAGCTTAGCCTGGCCTTAATTATTGTAACAAAATTTTTAATTATAATATTTAATAAACATTTTAGGAATAGATTACGTTCTTCCTCTCCGATCAGAAAAACGGCGAAGCAATGGTCCAGTAATTGATGATGAAGAGGCACAGGATGAAGATTTTGACAAAGTTGAAGAAGATGAGGGAGATTGGCTTTCTAGCCTTGGGATAGAAGAAGAAGTTTGTAGAATTAAGGAACCCCAGGTAACTAGCATTTATAATTTAGTAAATGTTTAATACAGTAATATATTATCAAACTAACTGTCACCATGGAACAAGTAGTTATTCTACTCCACTTATTTTATATTTGAATTACTATTGGAGAAGGGTTTTTATATTTGAAAAAAATAGTTTATGTTAGAAAATGGATCCCTTTTAGGAGGCAAAAGACACAAGGCTGGTGTCGCTGGCTGTTTATTCTTGGTTTCCCGTCAGATAGCACCACTTGCTAGGCCCCCCAGTATCAGGCTTCTTTAAAAGGGAAGTTTACATTCTCAAAACTAACCCCCAGCTTTATTAGCTTCAGCTGCTGTAGATTCAAATAAATAAATAAAAACAAATAGAGGGAGGGATTAATGATTGAATTAAGTTTCATTATAATTTCATGTAAATAAAATAAAAATTGCCTCCTTGAAATAACGAAAACAAAAAAAGAAATAACAAAATTTGAACAAAATTAAAGATCTAATAATTATTAGATGTTTTTTGTTGGGGTTCGGTCAAGGTAGATCCAAAAAATACAAATAAAAAGAAAGTATTTTTAAAATTATCTGCCAATGTTCAATAATGTCTAATAACATTTAATAATATCTAATAACAACATTTAATGATATCTATGGTAAAAACAATTCTCCATTTAATGATCTAATGATTTTATATCTATATAACCATTTAATGATTTTCTACTTCTAAAATTAAATTAATAAGAGAAAAAATAATATATACATATACACTCATATATGCATGTGTGTGCATTCATGTGCGGGTGTGTTTACTCTGGGGGCTAAAATATGGGAGCAGTCCAAGAGAGCATTTTGCATTTTGTGACTCCAGTATAACTGGCTTGGCATTGTACAGAAATGAGTTAATGATGGAGTCCCATGAAGCTCTATATTATAATATAAGCCCATAATCATTAATATTTTATTGGAGAATGACAGCTTCTCAATCTTCAAGAGTACATATCAAACAAGAATGGCCATCTGCTATGGAAGAATCCTCCTTTATTGAGCATTCCAGAAAGCTACCTTACTTCTATGAAGTTGACACTGCTGACAATGTCATATATGTACATACCATACATGTATGTAACATACATGTTGAAGCTTGATTCATAGCCAGAGATATTTAAGCCCTTTATCTATCAAAAGCTGAGCAAAACCACCTATGGAAGCCTATGCTCTGGATTTTATATCATAATGATGATTCAAATTAACTACTATTGATGGAATTTAAATTTTGATCTTCCACTCGAAGGTGGGCCGCCGACGGAGCGGGTGGGCAACCGATTTTACCCATTAATGAACTCATTCAAAGGTTTGCAAAAAAGAGTCTTAATTGCTAAATAGGGTTTCATTATTTTAAAAATTGCTGAATCAAGTGCAAAACAAACTATTTATATATATTTACAGTTTCTTCTTCCGGGTTGGACCGTGTCAAGTTGTTGATAGTTGCCGAGCTTTCGCACATCCTGTGATGGCTTCTTCAGGGCTGAATAGAGAATGAGAGCTGTTTTTAAATCCAGGTGGTATTTATACCCGGTGTGGTCCGGTCCTTGGGCGAAGCCTGCCTTCCCATTGGTTGATATTGTCTTCTGGCAGCTGGTCTCTGGAGTAGTCAGGTAGCTGGTCACTGATTGGCTGGATCCTCTTGTTGATTAGCGCTGGTTTCCAGTTCTTGCTGAGTCTGTATCCGTCTTCCCTGTTGATATTTTTCGGATTCTTCGTTATTTTTATGGCTTCTCTGATGGTCCGTCGATAGTAGTTGCTTTCCTGGGCCAGTACTAAAGCGTCTTCGAATTTGATATGGTGGCTGGTGTTGGCGAAGTGTTCTGCTAGAGCTGACCTCTCCGTGCGTCCGTGTTTGTTGTCTGCGATGTGTTCTTTGAGGCGTGTGTCTATCGTCCTTCCGGTTTCGCCAATGTAAGAAGTTCCGCAGGAGCAAGGAATCTTGTAAATTCCTGGAGTTCAAAGTTCAAGCTTATCCTTAGGTTTCGGAAGGAAATACATACTGTAAATACATCTGACATATGTATATGTATAAATTTTAATGGACCATATTTTTAGCTTCAACATTGTAGGATCTGTCATGATCTGTTGATATTGTTATGGGCTATGGGCCAATAATAATTAAGTACAGGGATAAATTAAAGTTAATTTTTTATAACAAATAAGTACACCTACTAATTACAGAAAAAAATCAAACCTATTGCTCTTACCAACTAATAAATAAATAAATAAATGGAAAAGATAAATGAATAAATATTAAATGTGCTAATTTACAAAAAGGCCACAAAACAGCTTGCTAAATAGTCTGCACTCATTAATTACTGTCACTTTTACCGGCACTGCTAAGGCTATGACCAGCCCAATGCTCTGAGTCACGCAATCTGACACTGATTCTATGGCCACTGGCAAGCTGCTTTTATAACTCTATAGTCTGTTCTAGATGGGCTTAGATGAATCTAAGAACGTTTATGACTAAATATGATTTCCTTTTTTATGTGAGGAAGGCTGGTGGTCCCTATCAATTGGCCCTTTTCCGTAAAGGTCTGGTCCTCTCATTACCTGATTACTCGGTCTTTAATAATATTTTTCAAAAGTTTTATCATGGGACCATTGCGAATAGCACGATTTCCCATGGGAATTCTCCTAAAATTATTTAGGCAGGCAGAAAAAAAATAAAAATAAAGACTTCGTTTTTCATTTTTGTATCACACACAACTTATATTGTTATATTACATCCTATAATAATAAAAAAAGTTTTAAGAAATAAGAAATTTGTTTATTCTTTTTATTATTTCTCTGTAATATCATTGTTTTTTTTTTTAATTCTATTTCATTATTTCACTCTATTTCTTCAATAATAATTCAACAATAGTTGATTCATCATTGGAACGAGTGATATTAAAAATAATATTATATTTATTTATTAAAATATAAAGTCCTCTGTGTGCTTTTAGGAAATGGGATCCGTAAAGAAAGAAGACAAGGAGTTTCGAGATGACTCATTGGTCAGAGTGGATGGAACCAGTATCAATGCACTTCTTAACCTTCTTATCAACTGCAAGTCAGTTGTGGAACCTGGTGGTCCTCTTTGTGGAGTCCCTCCAACACTTATCTCTCCTGTGGCCTTTCCTGGTGGAACGCTCTCTCCTTTAAAGGTAAAGCATTTTAATAAGTTATTGATGAATTAGCCTTAATTTTTACAATCTTTTCAATGTTTGGATCGTGTTATTTTAATTACATGAACAAAACATAATGGGGATAAGGTAGAGGTGAGAAAGAAAAATGAGTTCAAGTATTCTGTTTTCTCTTTAACTGTAAATACATGAACAAAATATCAATGTGTATCTAAATCTCTAATATAATGATCTCCTGATTTTATGAAATAAAGTATAAATATTATATTTAAATATAGTGAAAAAGAATAGATCAAAATATGTACTTAATCAAATAACGGCACATATTTCTGATCATTTAGTTTATTAGAGCTTAAAAGTTGCTAAATGATTACTTCTATTTAAATCATTTAAATACATGCAAATGAGAGGAACCTCAGTTTCCATTGGGGCATTCCAAGGTTGGTTGTCTTCATGGCTCTTGAAGTATTTTCATTTAAACCGATCTATGATACCAATAAAAAGTATAAGATGATTAAATTACAAACTTAAACTGACTTATTCACTAAGTCCTTCATATTGAGAGAAAACTAAAATTTATGACCAAATGTTCTTACAAAATGAAAATATTTTCCCCTCTATTTAAAGTACTGAACCTTACATGAAAGAACAAAGCTATATTTCTTTATTAATATTAATACTTCTTCATTAATATGTATAGAAATAAGAAACAAATTAGTTAATATATATCCACAATAATTATATTTAATCTGTACCACAATAACATCACTGAAGTCAGTGAAATTCCACCCATTTATTAATAGTGGAAACTGTTAAAAGAGTTTTGCTAAATTTATTTTTGAAATTTTTTCTTTTTTCAATGGTGTTTCATTTTTGGTATTCCAAAATTCTAAATATTTTTTTCTGGATGCTTTGAGCCCAAGTAATTGTGATTACTTGTAATTACAGTATGATCATGATTGTTGAAGTATTTGTATACCTAGTGGATGTGAGGTATTTGATCTGGGAGACATTAACGTGTTCATCTTCTCTGTTGTTTTGTAAAATTATAATTTCTGAGCTATAATTTTTAGTTGTAATATAATTCTAATTTTTTATAATTTGTTCATGGAGAGCCTTATTGGCCCCTACTTTTATGGTAATTTTATTTTTACTGTTTGAATGCCCATTGAGCTCATTTTATAAAAATATGTTTTGTTTTGAACTTTTATCATAGCTTTAAATTTTGTAAATTAAAGTTTGATTTTTGTTTACATTGAAAGAATTGGTAGGTTAGCTCGCAGATTAAGGGCCAAACATTTATTTAGTCAATTTTATAATTTTTAATAGTTTGTGTTGTATGAATAACTTCATATAGAATATGATACATGGGGCATGAATATGTAAAGTGATATATCAGCAAATTTCCTATGAGAAAATCAAGCTTTTCATGTTGGTATCAAGACTCGACTTTTGAAAATTATATGGATCTTCTCCGATCCTACAAAAAAGATAAAATTATATTTGTCTGTTCATGCTCTAGTTTCACAATTTTAAAAATAATTAAACCAAAAAAACCGGTTAAGAAGAGTATAAGAGTTGCTCTTTAATGCAATATAACTCTCACAAAATCAAGGGTCTTAATTTATTTATGAATAAGAAGTGTATACTTAGCAATTATTATGAATAATATACTGTTCATAAGTGAAGTTGCTTTCATTATTCATGTTAATTAACATTTGATTGATTGTTATTTTTTTATTTGTTTTATACCTGAGTTTTAATTGTTTTTCAGGTATCTGGAAGCACAGTAAAAGTAGATGGAGAAAGGTTTCACACCATGGAGGTTCGTGGGCCAATTATTCCCAGTACTGTGCTGAACTTGACGAACATTCTTCATAAACATTTAAATGAATTTTCTGTAACTTTTGCTAATGTTGAGCCTACAAAATCTTTCAGTCTTGTTACTGGTATGTTGAGAGTAATTTTTTGTATATTTAAATAATATAAAACGAAAGTTGTTCAGAAGTTATACAACTATAGATTAAATTTCCTTATTTTTAATTGTTCATTTCCCTTTGATTCAAAAAATGATCAAGTTAATTAATTAATTTGACCAATACTCAAATGGTAACATGTTAAATGTTTGAATAAATTGAATTTATAAATATAAAATAATTAAACAATTAATGAGAGGGAATAGAATAAAAAATCTAACTGTCCCAGCCAGGAATCGAACCTGGATCTCCTGCTATCCGGGCCGGTGCACTTGCTGGGACAGTTAGATTTTTTATTCTATTCCCTCTCATTAATTGTTTAAAATTTACGTGGGATAAAAAACCACAACCAAATAAAATAATTAAGTTCCTTTATATAAATTAGCAATTCTTTGAGGAAAGTTTTTTCATAGTAAAGAAAATATTGACCTAACCTACTATTTTATTACTTTCATTATTAGAGATGAGAGTAATACTTCATGTCTATCAAGCTAGTCCCTCCTCATTTACTCTTTACAGGAAGTTATTATGAACTTAAGGAAGCTAAACCCTCTGTCATAAAAGTATCATATTAATCTATTTTAAGATCACTAAAATTATCCTGTCCCCCAAAGACATTTAGAAGTGGTTTTAGCATCAGATCTCCTTACTCAATTTAATGAAATGTGTTTCCAGCCAGGAATTATTGAACACTTCAAAGTTAAAATTATATTTGGAAAATATTTCATTGTGTGCATGTTATGCTAGATAAAAAAATTATTTATTTACTTATTTTAATTCTTCTGTTATTAGAACAAGAACAATTATCTGCATCTCCCCAGAAAGGATCTTCAGAATTTGATAAAGGAGCTCTTTCTGATTGTGGTTTGGATCCCAAGTTGTTATCAGTGTTTTGCTCACCTCAACTTAAAGTCTTTGACAGTATACGATACTGTGGGAAATATTACCTTTCCTGAAAACTAATCCTTAGTTAATAGTTTTAAAATTATTTCTTGAACAGTGGGGAATAGTAACCCTTAGCATTTTCCTAATACAATTTGAATTTAATTGTGAAAAATGATAAATAAAAACTAGTTATTTTCTATGGTTATAAACCAAACAGCTAAGTAACAATGCATTAAACAGTACTGATTCAATTGGATGTTAAAAGTTAATGTTTATTGTCAGTGTTTTCTACACACACACAAAAAAAATAAAGTAAAATTTTATTTAATATTTTTCTTATTGATTTGACTTATTTTTCAATGTGTCCTCGTAATATAATGTGTTTATTCCAGTCTTGTCCATTCAGTGTACTTTTCTGCCATATGACCAAATAAGAAAAAATGTGACTAACTATATTGTTACACAATATTCTTGCAACAAATTGACAATTGATAGAAAATTTTTTCGATCAAAGTTTATTTATAAATGAATGTTGTATGGTCTCCTGAACAAGCTTGTCTGGATTTGTGGCTTTCACAATTTTATGTCTGGATATTAGTTATCTTAACTTTTTATTTCTTTTTGTAATTTTTCTTGCTTGCTCCAAAACATTCTACTAAGCACAGTAACAAATACACTGAGGTTTATTTACATTTAATGAATATTTTTAATAATAATTGTAATGTTATCTTATGATTATTGTAGTAAGTTTCATATTTAATATAATTGTAAAATTTAATATGAACATTTCATTCAATACCATTAATTAGGATACCACTAATTATCTATACTTTTTAATTTGAAGATCTTTAGGTTATTGGTTTCCCCTCTATGTAAAGATCTGAGTCAAAACTTTATTTTGAAGCATAAATGAGAGAAAATTATGGTAATGAGATGAAAGAGTTCATAATTAATTAAAGAGGGCTAAGTTCACCAAATATCACTTACCAAATGGTATGTGGTATTTGGAGCGGTCAATCATAGACAACCCATATGCGAGTCATAAAGGAGAGGTTAAAAAAAAAAAAAAAATTTTTTTTTAGTTTGATCAAAGCCTGATCTTTAATAGCCTAGGCAAATGAATGTAGTACCAATATAGTGCATTGAGCTTATCATTATCATTAGTAGCTAATAAATTTAATTTTAATAATTTTGTAAATTTATATAAGTTCAAAGCATTATAGAGGGTAATACCAATTTTAAGTACTTCATGTACAAAACTATTTAAAAGGAATTCTCAGGAGCTTGGGTAACATTGACACTTCCTTTATGATAACTTTACACCCAATATAGAAGGATGGGGGATATTCACATTCTTGGAGATTTCCAAATGCTTCTCTTTTGTATAGTAGCATTGACAATGACCAACGAATGGGCTGCATTAAAGTATGCTTATAAAGCATTAGTTATGTTACTCATAATGTACCCATAAAGTAAATAATCCAAAGGGTTATTGTAACTACCAATGAATATAGAACTATCATACCTTTTGTAATCTGTCTTCTTTGGTTTCTGCAAACCATTTTCTGTTGGCGAGCGCTTTCGGACATTATCCATCCTCGTGACCAAATACATGTGTTCACTGTCACTGTCTGTATTAAACTGCAGTTGAATACAGACAGTGACAGTGAACACATGTAATCTATCACGAGGATGGATAATGTCCGAAAGCGCTCGCCAACAGAAGATGGTTTGAAGAAACCAATGAAGACGGATTACAAAAGGTATGATACTCATAAAGTGTTCATTTGTCCTTTGTACTTGTTTATCAAGTGAGGCAAGACAAAAATCAACAATAAAATTTCAAAAATTTTCTTTCTTTCTTCTATTTATTGTAACATATAGCCACAAAAATACTTTCATTCAATTGAAGTATACAATTTTCTACATTTAAACTTCTAGCATTTATCAATTTACTTATGATTTTTTAATGAAGAAACTGATTATTCACTTGACTTGAAAATATCTTGTCAATTATAGAATGAAATTTTAAAAGTAATTATACTAACAATAATATTATATTTATATAGTTGTAATAAAAACTGGAATTGCCATACTTATAAGACACATTTTAAAAAGTCAAGCAAATAAGGCCTGTTTTAGAGTTGTATTACATATTATTTTCATGCTTTTTATTTATTTATAGTTGACAAATGTACGACTGAAAACTATGGAAATAATATACTTGTATTTCAAGACTGCTTTCTTTATCTATAGAAAAAATATAACATTACTCATTCATTTTTTCTTACTTTCTTTTTATTTACTCTTATTTATTATATTTAACACATAACAAAGGAATTATTGTAAAGATCTTGGTTTGTTGAAAATTTTATTTAAAATTAAATATTTCTTTACTAGATATTTTTTCTTAACTTTTATTTTTTCCATTTTATATTACTTGCACCACCATGAAATATATTTGTAGAAGAAAGTATTGTATCTGGGCAAAAATTTAATTAACTAGCTTTATGAACAATTGAGCTTATAGCCATTTCAAGATGAGCTAGTCTTAGATTATAATAAAAAATGGTGATCTAATAATAAATCTAAAAATATTTGTTTGTCTTTAATTTTTTTTTTTAACTTTTATTGCATATTTTATTTATTATTTAGCCTAGTACAAACCTAGATAATGACACTGAATTTTTGTTGTAATCAATTACTAATAATAAATATTTGGTTAGTTGTTTATAATATTTATACTAATGCAAACACTGGTTGTCATTTAATGTGAATAGTTTAGATAGAATGGGAAATTTATTCTCAGTAAATTTATTCTTTGTGTAGTTTATGTACATGGCATTCAGTATCAAGTGTATATTGAAAATATCATTAAATATCAGCAATAAACTAACAAGCCGTGACTTGAGGCATTCTAAATTGCTAGAACTCTTACCATGGCCTCTGTGCTGTTAAATAACCAGTGATGATCAAAATATATGAAAATCTCAGGTTTCTTAACTTAAGTCATAAATTTTCAAAAACTAAAAAGGTGAAAGAATGAAACAACTTAAATTTTGATAAGTCCTTTCTCAGACAAACTACAGCAAACTGTGATTAAAAATGATCATCTATGTAGTTACCCTTCAGTTAAGAAACTGATGAAACCTGCTATCTAAATAAATGGACAAAGAAGAGAATATAATTTAAAAAAATAATATGTAATTAGTAATTCATTATACTGGGAACACATTTTTTGCTGAGTTAGATCTGATACTGCTTTTTCACTAATTCTTGGCGTATGAATCAGAGAATAACCTCAGATTTTGTCTATCACGTCAACTTTTTAAACTTCAAGATATCCTCAGAAATCATAAAAATCATGCATTTAAAAGAACATAAAGTCAAAACGTACCAAATATACAGTTTATAAAACATTTAATGTAAGTTAAATTGAGTTCATTCATATAAAATTGTTTAATTAATGAACAGTACTTAAAAAATAAGATAAAAATTTGCATTTGTAGCTTTTTCTGGAGTGTTTAGTTTGTGTACATTCGCGCTTGATGCTGGAGCATCATATGTACGTCCTATCTATCTTAATACTTTTCTTCCATGATCCTCAAAGGAGTCACTTTCATCTGCACCATACCTGTATTCCCCTTCTTCCAAAGAGGGAAATACATTGAAAACTGGCACGAGGACTTCGGCTGAATGCGGTACTGGGCGTATAGCTGACAGTAAACTAGGATACTCTATTTTACATTTGTTTTTCTTGGTATATCCCAATCTTTTCTTCATACAAAAGTAATGATCTTTGGGCTCGGGCCAAATCATAGGTATACCAAATGGAACCTTAGCACGTGTTCCCTTGGTCCACATCCATAAACCCTCAACACACTATTTACACACTTTATGAGGTGCTTTATCTTGATCACCAAGTTTCACTTTAAAATAAGCAATATATGCTTGTCTGACAAATCTACTGATGTTTGTCCTTTACTAGTAATAGTAAAACTGCCACATATATAACAAAACTAATCGGGGCTTTTTTCGTACTTTCGACATAGCCATAAGAAACCGTTTCAGTTCAAATACACTATGTAGTTCTGTACACTTCCATAACCAAATACTAAATACTGCTTACGGAGACACAACGTTTCACCACAGTATAACAGACGTAACTAAACAGGCAGGTAGACCTGGTCTAGAGACCAGTTTTGAAACCAGCATGCCTAATTCTATAGAAAACAGCTAAAAAATCTAACTCAACAGAAATTAAGTTTCAAATTGTTCCCCAGTGTTATCTTTAATGCCTGTTGATTGGAAAGACATTTAAATGTAAAAAATTAAATTCAAGTTTAATTCAATAAAAAAAAATTAAAAACAATGTTTAAAAAATGATTTATTTAAATTTAAAAATAAATAACTTAAAAAGAAATAACAAATTTACAGATAAAATAACTGCTTAAAAGCTATCTTGGTGGTGTTGAGAGAAGAGAAGCCCAGTCTGGAGTGACGAGCATTCGGGTTGATATCTTTCCCATATTAATCATGTTTCCAGATTTCTTTTCTTTGT
The DNA here is from genome assembly GCA_000696205.2 of Oncopeltus fasciatus. Taxonomy (NCBI): domain Eukaryota; kingdom Metazoa; phylum Arthropoda; class Insecta; order Hemiptera; family Lygaeidae; genus Oncopeltus; species Oncopeltus fasciatus. The sequence goes on from KZ807117.1 coordinate 52,170, forward strand.
CAAGGTCAACAGAAACAAGATCCTGAGGACAGAATAAATTTTTTGTTTAGACAAAATTTATAAACTTAACCACATTCTAAACATTAATAGATCTGTAAATCAACTATGCCAATCACCTCTATATGACTTACATTGTAGTATTATGCTTAAGCTTAAAGTAAACTCTGTTTATATCTCCCTGGCGTTAATGACCAAAGGTTGACACGCCATTAAAAAAAAAAAACCAAAACAAAAAAAACCCTGTTTTCTTATTTTGAAAGTAATTTAAAAAAATGAAATGAACCTATATTACAAATAAAATTTTGTCAAAGCTGCAGGTTTTCTAGGGTTTTATTCACTTTATTATTAGTTGGTTAGTACTGTGTAATGTAAATGTGACTTTATACTAAATTAATTTCCAACTTTAAATACTTGCTTCTCCGGTGTGGAGAAGCGACATGATCAGTGTGATAAGGTAAAAAACTTAAAATCAAAGAAAGTAAACCCAGATTGTCGAAATGTCTATAATAATCTTCACTACATTACAACTTTTGAATGCAGTCAGAATTGACTTTCTGAACATTGAAATGCTCAAACTCCTAGCTATAGAAGGCAGCTATCAATCATTTGATATGGTCAGCTGGGTAAAATATTTAATGCTGAGCAATTCGTAAAATTTGAGTGGTTTCCCTCTCCTTTCTCTCCTTTATATTTTTCCTCTTTTTATACTGCTTAAATTTCCTTTTCTTAATAACCTGTATTAAATTTAATATGATCTAACATTAAAGTTTATATCTATTTTCATCATTTGTGTGTGTATGCACACACAAACAAACATTATGTTATCTATAAATATTTTTTTATTTTATTGTGGTACATTATCCCACATAAATTTTAAATGATTAAATGCAAAATAATAGAATAAAAAATACAACTGCCCCATTCAGGGCTTGATATTTATATTAATTCAGGTTAAACATCTTTTTTTTTTTAAAATTTTTACCACTAGGGCTTTTTTTTCTTTTTTGTGCAGAGTTAACAATAATAATATTAAAAATTACTTTTCTTTTAGAAGTTTTGTAGTTTTTATGTTAAAAACTTCTTAATAACTTAAAACATCTTAAGCCTGAGTAACAAGTTAATTTGGTTTATTTTAGAATCTGAATTCACTGGTTCCTTTATTTTTTCATTAATTAATCTATTAATTTCCCTAATTTATACTAAATTTTATTTTGTTCTGCTATTTTCCCTTTCTCAGAAAATATAACAGTGTGGCATTCAGTTTTCTTCTTTGTATTACTAAGTTAATAGTTTTCAGAAAATCTCTCACCCATCTCTACAACTAGTGAACCAGAACAAGACTGTGTGTGCGTGTGAGTGTAAAAGGAACCAATTACATCACTAGAGCATATAGTTATAAATTACTTGTAATTAGATATTATTAATTTTAATTAAAAAACATTTTTTTCACCAATTTGTTAATGTTTTTTTATTGCGATAACTTACAACTTTAATTGAATAAAAAAATATCATTCTAATTTTTAATTATTGTTGAAAGATATCAGCTCTCATTGATGGTTTATCAATTCTGAAATTTTTTAAGGTTTAACAAATATTGAAAAGTATGCTATACCTCTCTCTCATTGAAACACAATGTTTTTTTTTTCTTTCAAAATACTAATTTTTATGTTAATAGAACATAATCCATATAAATATTTAAGTGATTATGACACCTGTTTAAAAGCAACTTGAGTCCCTGGTTCAAATTCCAATTTAACGTCTCCAAGTAAGAGTCTTGCTCGACCTGACCGGAGAATCTGAAGTGATCCAATGCGGCCAGTGGGTAAGGTCTTCAGGGTATGCTTTTCATCAGCCTTAAATAATAAAAAACAACCATGAAATATAAGAAAATAATTGAAAAGAATGTTTTAGGCCAGCTCCTAAAATGGCTATGAATAAATGAAGACAGGGAGATTAGCATGTAAAAAGTTATTAATTCTTAAAAATATTTTTTTTTTCATAATAAATTATCTTCTTTCAATAAAAAAAAAAAAAAAAAATTGTTTTTCATATATATGACTATAAATTTATGTTTTCACTTTCAAATAAGCTATAAAAATTTGTATCAATAATTTATTAATCAGTAAATTATTTTTCAGAAGTCCACATATGGAATGTCTTAAATTTTATTTGAGCCATAAAAAGGTTTTAGTCATTAACATACTAGTAATTAATTGGAAAATTTATTAAATTAGCAAGAATTGATCTTCCTCTGGCAGGAAATTTCTGATAGGAGGGGATTCAAGTAGAAGTGCAAAAGTAGATATCAGGAAATGTGGGTTTAAGTTCTTTCAATTTTTGTTTTGCATATAAGGTATTAGCCTCCTTATTCCATTGGGAGGAAGACTTAGCCCCTTGAACAGTTATCAATCACACCTCAACCATTTACATCATAATAAATACAGTAGAAGACAAGATACCTTTTAGCTAAGAAATGTGTTTGACATTAAGATATTGTGTAATTAAAAAAATTACTAACTCTCAAATCACTTATAAAATGGTCAGGGTTTATTGAAAATCCTGACTATTTTTGTACTTGAATTCTGACAATTAGCTAATACAAACACTACTAATTCTTTCTTATATATTTTTTAATACCCATAATGAATCTACACTTAAGTAGAATAATCAGCTAAACACATGATGTTTTCACTGAACTAGAATGTCATTTCTGAATCTTAATTTAACTTTCTCATTCAATTATTTTCTTTGCATACATTTTCTAGCTAAGAATTATCCCTAATTGAAAACAAACAGCTGATAATAATAATAGCTTTAACAGTTTTAAAATACATATTTCTGGACATTGATTTATGATATAAATTCAGAATATTTTAACCAAGTAAGCGGGCGTAATAATCTTAGAGTTGATCGCCCCTAAACCCGATCCTACCTTTTAACCAAGTACATAAAATAAGCAATTTCATACAGCATGCTAAATAGCTAAGTGGAAAATAAATAATTGCAATATTATTTCATTTCCATTTGTGACTCCAATTTCTAGTCAAATTTATCCCTAAAACTAAAGTTATAAAACTTACTCCCCACTCCCCCATCAATTCATATGATTTGTAAAGGTATGACTTAATGAAACAGAACAAAAGTAGACAGCTACGTGAGATAAGCAGGAGATTAATGATTTATATTCATTAAATAACATAAATTCTATTAAACAAAATGAATTCTTAAAATATGTATTAGTAGGTAGGTTTACCTAAAATTGTATTCAAAAACAATTAATGGCTTTTTTTAAATGGTAAAAAGGCAAATTTTATATAAAAGAAAAGTATGAAATAATTTTACACAAAGAATTAAAAGAATTTATGAGAAAAATAAGGGTAAAAAATACCTATGGTTGTAATGCCCATTATTGAGAAACAAATGTAGTTTTCAAAATTTCATTTGATTATCATTAAAATATAAGCATGTAAAATTGTTCTGGATATTTATGTAGCCTTCTCTCTGTGTTTCAAAATTGCTCTGACAATTTTTATTTAATTATAGCCTGTTCCAAATAAATTTTCCTATGTACAAAAAAGATAATTGTAAAAGTGAATGTAATAATTTTCTTCAGTGACATAAACTAGTAATGCAAAAAAAAAAAAAAAAAAATGTTTTCATAATACACTCTTTTACAAACTAAATTTTTTAAGTTGCTTAAATTAAAATACCTCTAACTCCTCATTATCTTTATGATGTGGCTTTTGACTGGTAGCTTTTGACTGAGCAGCTTCAGGAACTTTTAAACGAGGAATACAATTTGGTATCTGCAAAAATAACTTCATTATTATTCAAATATTCATTACTTATTACAATCAAAAACAAATCTTTAAAGATAGAATTAATTTGATATAGTGAAGATTAAGAACATATGTGCCAATGTTTCACACTTTTTATTTTCTATTTCTAGGCCAGTCCTCTACTTTATAGTAGAAGAAGACTACTCTACAGAGGCAGAGAGCTTTAAAAATTAAACTGTTTGTTTAAAAAGCCCACACTATCCAGAAATATGAAATAAAAAGTGTGAAGAATTGGGATTTATTCTGTACCTTTATTCAACTTTATTTGCTTTAGATATCAAATAGATTTTTTTTATTGGATTTATTTGATGTATTTTGTATAAAGAAAACTTTAAAACCTCACAAAATTCTCTGCAGATAATAATCCTCATATAATTTGTAATGAATTTTTAAATGAAACATGTATTGAGCAAGTTTAAGAAAGACTTTAAAAAAGTTGAACAAAACTATAAATAACAGAAATATTTCACTGCAAAATATATCTTAAGTAGATACATTAATTAGTACATAGAGAGTTTTTTTTTTTACTATAGATATTATTATTAGATGTTTTTTTGTTGGGGTTCGGTCAAGGTAGATCCAAAAAATACAAATTAAAAGAAAATGAGTTTTTTCTAAACAAAAAAAATATGATATATTAACTCATTACATATCCATTATGAACATGAAAGAGAGTAAAAAAGGGTAAAATAAAGTACACTGAAAATTTGGAGAGGAACAATTCTTGTCAGTCGAATGAGATAAATCAATTTTTTTAAAGTACCCGAATACTTACCTTGAGAGGAAAAGAGCATTAAAGTATGGATGTAGGCAGGTTAAGTGAGGAAGAGGAAATAACTTGTGTTTTAGTGGTTCAGTCCGAAGTAAATGTCCCTTTGACTAATAAAGATATTAACTTTCATAGAGATAGGAGACAATGGGAAGAAGGGTACACACACGCATTAAATTTATTGGGATACTTTATTTATTCCATAATTATAAGGGATAATATTAATTATTCTTAGGTTAAGAAATGTACCAAAGAATAAAAATTGGTTTGCAAAATTAGAAAACAAAACTGTTAGCAATAGATATAAAAAAAATCCTAACGTATATAATTACATAATTATTAATGAATGATATGTAATGTTATTTAGACAATAAGTTTAGTGAAAATTATAGATCGATATTGTTTTAAATTAATAAAGTACAGCTTAATTTGTAAAGAAAAATATTAATAATTTTTACCTGAAAGAATATGAAGTCTGAGGAATGTGCTTGTCCAGAGGTCAAAGGACGAAGATCCTCTAAGGAGATTGGGAAGTTTTCTGACACAACTGGATTTGAAAAAGGTGCACTCTCAGTTCCTGGCTCAGATTTTACTAAAAAATACACATCAATGGCTTAAAAAACTGTTATCTTAATATAGTAATCATTAGTTTGATTAATACAATACTGCATATACAAATGAATATATGCAGTATAAACATAACATTAAAATAAGATTATCCTGGTATGAGCACAAAACCAACTTAATTCTATTATAATAATTTTAGAGAAATAAAAATATCCAATAATTGGTAAATTTATATTAAAAGATAAAGAGATATATTTAGCCTTTTTTGCACTTTTATTCTAAGTTATTCTTTAAAGGCTATTTTAATAGCAATTTGGCAGAGAAATCCAGTTTGATGCCAAAAGATCGATTTCAGTAGGAAACATATTAAAAAAAATAAATTTTATATTATCGTATGCACACACTTCACAATAGTCAACAAAGAAGCATTACAAAAATGACCATAAGCAAAGAAAAAAAAAATCATTGGAAGTTTTTGGGCAAAAGCTAGACAAAAAGCAAAAGAAAACATAAATTATTTTATAAGCTTAAGCTTTAAATTGAGGAGACTACCATGTATAAGTAGTGATTATCTTCAAAATTAAAATAAATATACAACATAATGCGTGAAAATTTTCAGTAGTTTATCTACATCTAGTCAACTAAGCCTACTAAATAAATAAGCTATGGTGCAGTGTTTGGTAAGTAAACACGCTACTACTTGTGATGACAAAAGCTCTCGAGCCTCTGTCACCTGAAAATTAATTTACAACAGCAGGTGTTGTGATATTGATGACTCAGATATTCAGAATCAGAAGACATAAAAAAAAAAAAAAAAGGCTGGACATGTGAAAATTTGAGAAATCTAGGAAGAACTCACCAGTGAGATCTATCGAGGAAGGGTATTTGTTTACACATATACAGGAAGTAATGAGGACATTTTCAAGTGGGATGGGTGAGATAAAGAGCAGTGTTTTAAATGAGCTGAGAGAATTTTGAGACTCTCTTAATAAAAACAATGACACAGCTTTTGAAAATGCCAAGCTTTTTAAAGGCAAAGAGAAGCGGTAAGAATCGCAGACATAAATTTTTGAGTAATTGGTGCATGAAAAGAAAAAGTTACTCTCCAGATCAGTTAGAGGGGTACCGGTGCGACCTGGCGATACTTCCACAGATCTGGGGACAAGTATAGGTGCCAGCCTGGATCTGAAGACCACACCAGAAGATCTAGATATAGTAGAGCGCCATCGGTAGCAAAGAGATGACCTTCAACCACCGGTTATTTTCATAAAATTCATTCGGCAATATTTGTGGGACAATGTTTAGTCCTCAGAAGAGAGACTTAAGAAGGGGGAAATGATGCCCATCTCACCTGGCAAGCCAGAACTAGAAAGGCAAAATAAAATATGTGTAAATATTTATTTGGTTGTGGTTTATTATCCCTTAAGCACGCCAGCCCTGATAGCGGAGATCCAGATTCGAGTCCTGGCTGGGACAGATAGATTTTTTTATTCTATTCCTTCTCATTAATTGTTTACAATATGTGTAGTTTGCTGGTGGCCGGGTCAAATGTCGTCAGGATGATGGCCGGCCTGTGATTGTTATCACCATTCTCGTAGACCTGGATATGTTCAGATGACCATGGGCCATGGCCAAGGTTCCAACCTGAAGCTATTTATGGCAGTGGTTCGATGCACTTTGGATAAATTTCCTATCTTTCTTTCTATTTAATTTATAATTGTGTAAACAATTCTTTTTTTTTTTTCGTTATTCTGCATTATTTATTTATCTATAATTTTTTTATATTATTANTTATTGATGATGGAAGTGTAGGAAGAAACTGTAATCTCGAGGAAGTAGGACTTTATAAGGCTGCAATGACAAAAACATTTTTTCTGATGTTTGCTCCAGTATGCAAAATAACTAGGTTAAGATAGATTTCTGGATGGCATAACTAAAGACATAAGTAATAAACAACTGAACTTATTTAAAAGAAAATATGACCTAAGATATTTGAGAGCAGAAATAGATTTTGTAATTCACATAATTTTTGATTGAGCTAACTATATCAATACAAGTTCCTCTTCAACATGGAATATTCTTCTATCTTTTGGTAGAAGAATATTCCATGTTGAAGAGGCTATGGCTGCCAGAAGGCCTCACCTGTCTTCTTAGTTAAGAAAAAATATTTGAAGCATTCAGAACCTTCACGAAGTCTTCAAAGAAAGGCAGTGACTTATTAACTTTTCTCTAATCAATATGTTACATCTAAATAATTAACAATGTCAGCTTCATGAAAATATTATTTATTAATCAAAATATGACCTTTGAACGACCTTCAATCAAGCTTGTTTTATTACTATTATGTTTACTCCCTTGTATGTCTTGAAAACATCTCTTTTGCGATAACATACATTTTAATTTTGCAGTAACTTTCAATTCACATACGTACATCAATGGCATAAAACTTTGATACACTGGAAAGTTGGTAGCAGAACATTTCATAGACACCACTCACCAGATCCTGTCCAGGAACCCCAGCATCCTAGTTAGAGAATACCTACTACTGCCGACCAATTAGCAACAGAAATTAAAAAACCCTAAATAATGCTGATGAATATAAATTTAAATGTACAGGCCAAAAGTAGCAAATACACAAAGAAATTCTTCCCTCAGCTAGACTTAGACCTATGTAAATTCCTTTTTTGGTCAGAGCTATAATAATGTAAATATCTTCCTTCCTCTTGACCTTGTCAAATAGTTAATATTTTACTACACACTCCCCAGTACTGTACCTGGCTTCATGAAGGGCCTAACCAAGGTTATAGATATTTGGGCATAAGGTTATGGAACAATTGGCAACCTCCCTCCCTCTCATGAATCATAAAACCTTAATTAAGGTTGGACTGCCAAAGCTTAGTTTTGATTTTGCCAAATTAAAACAAATAAAAATTTAAAATAAGTGACACATGAGAAAATACTTACTTTTGATGCCATTTTTAAAGGTAAGTTCTTCAATTGGTTTAATATGTTTTTCTTCCTTGACATTTTCTAGTTTTAAACCTTCCACTGAAAATGCATGTAAATATTATTAAACTCAGGATTAATTAAAATAATATACATTATTGAATTGGACTTGGAGAATCAAGTGAGCAAAAGTAATAATTTTAAATATATTCTAGAGAAAAATTATATTTTAAATACAATTGGTAAAGCTAGTGCTAACAAATGATATCACATCCAAATAAAGAAATAATATATTTAGGTTTAGGAACTAAAGTTTTCATGAAATAAATATATTAATACTTTTTTTAATTTAAGTATGTTATTTTGAGTGTTAGTCAAGTTTGATGTATAAAAGTATCAATTATCAGCTACTCCTGGAATTGATTTATAAACTTAACTACAGATTTAAACTACACTGCCGGACAAAATTAAAGGATCACTTCAATATTTTGAAATTACTGAACTGTATAGGGTATTTTTGAAAATATTCTTTTTTCTTTGGAAGTCACACTTTATTATAAGGGTAATAAAAAATAAAAAATTATTTTCTAGAAATTTTTAATAGGAAAACAAATCAAAAAATAAAAATGTCCTACAGTCTCAAAATGAAAAAGTAAATCTTTGAAATGAAATGAAAT